>JAOTOM010003195.1:0-140735 GCA_034440615.1 Ashinkailepas kermadecensis
GTATTCATGAGAGAAAGATCAGAATTGGTCTCACCTTGACAAAGAATGTTCACTATATGCTGCATCAATCATTTTGCAAAACGTGAAATAAAGGAAGCAGCATGCAAAACGCACCGAGCATGGCAAGCCGTTGTAATTCGTTCACTTATTATATGCCTTCAGTAGACTGACTGCATGTTATGATTTAGCACCACGTGACCTTGTGATCTAACGGGTCTTCGTCACGCCATGTTTTCCATCCCGCCGACCACGCATGGCAATCCGACAACAAGGTCTGTTCCTTTTGGTAGACATAAGCTATGATTTACCGGTTAAACGTTCTGGCAACGGCTCCACATTTCATTGTCATTACAACGTTTCACCTGGTCTGACCCGGGGTAACCTCAAGGCGGCCACCTAATAGTTATGCAAAGTAGATCATATAGATCCCGAGGCATACTGAAAGAAGCTACTAGCTGCGATTGTACGCCACCTGCCAGAAGTTGATCAAAAGCAATTTGATGAAAAACCTGGGCGGGGAGATTATGGCTCCTCCGAGAGCAAGAGTTCATAATGCCCCCGACTGGGCGTGTTTATCTGGCTGTTGGTTAGCTTATGATGATCAACTTCTAGCCGTACATGATAGTTGACATGCAGATATCATTCCCAATGTGTGTTGAAGTTCCGCTCAGGGACAGTGACGCTGAGAAGCAGAGGTTGTCACGTGGACCATGATCGGACCATCCGATTTCGCACTTGAAATTGAAAGGTGTACTTTTAGCTCAGGTATCTGAGTGAGACTGAAGTTCTGATCCGGCGGCAATAGCCGGAAACTCTACCTCTATCTCTGATCATCAATCAGCTGTACATACCGGATCAAATAGTGTTCTGTGGCGAATGAGTTCAAAGCTACGCAATGTATACCGGTCCGTGATCGTTTGAAACACCCCGGTAATAATTGTCTGTCCTAAGTGACTCAACTTTCAGATCAGGAAAATGTGTGAATGTTGAGAATCGGCTCACTTTCCATTGGTCAATGGACTGGGTTGAAAAACCTGCTAGTACAAAAAGGCAATGGCATTGAATACGCCCAGAATGATTGCACCAGGGTTTGATTATCACCATACCACATTCGAGGCGAGGGCACTGCTAATGTCAATTGCTAAGTTGTGAGGAATAGTGCTAAATCTCATCGTCGACAGCTTCAACACCCATGGCATGTCAATTAAGTGTACCCTGCTTTGGCTAGTATTGATCGGTTTTAGAACCAAAGCTAAGTCATGATAGACTTCACGATCAAGGTCACGATAAAGAGCTATGCCCAAAGCCTACGTGAACTGCAACATCATGTGCACACCATGATGAAGCTGATCATTGGCAATGCGTACATTTCTTAGAGATGACTTGGAGAACGACTTTGAATATCACAATAATCCATGCCGAAACGGAAGTCAATACCAAGGTCAATAACAAATTCATACATAATGCGACGTTCATAACGTCCAAAGGAAGAAATGTTTCGCTGAATACTGCGTACTCAAACGTCACAAATTCACTATCGTCACGAACTCCAACGACTGGATTATAGGTATGAAGCCGATGAGACATTTTAATCCGTGCTGCACTGATGCGCGCTCTGTTGCACTGTTCGCAAAATAATGGGTCAAATAAACCACGTTCTACAACATATTTCAAGTCATCGTCAGTTAGCTTGAGCAAGGATCAACTTTTGACCTTACCTAGTACCTTGACGGCGTTCTCCAAAAAGGAAACACAAGATGCTTCTGGACAAATCGTGGTAAACAGAACACCGACTTATTATTTCGCCAGGTTCGCTCAATTCGGGCCGAGAAGACGAGGCGGTTCCTTGCACCCCAAAAAGGAACACATCGAGAACATTGTCCGTCAGAAATGTGAGCCGGCTTCAGCCGAGCGCAACACCTGCGTCGCCAGCCCGACGGCATCGCCTCCAGCGCCTCCTTCAGCACCCAGGTGCACTTCGAGTTGGCTTTGGTCGGTCGGAGGGCAGAGTCAGCAGCCAGGACCTGCACACCTGGCGGGCAACAGGCATGCCGCTCGATCCGCAGCCCATCGGCGCGTTCAGGGAGCGGCATTAGCCCAAGTGGCCACACTTGGGCGGCTGGCTGGCGGTTCCGCCAATCATTGGAATGGCCGTCGCAGGCAGAAGTGGGTGCTATAATGCAGCATGCGCTATCTTTGGTGTCAGTGCCGCTGGCCCCGGCACGACTCCGAATGTAGCGGCTCGCTGCACACCGGCTCGCCTGCTGAACGGCGAGTGCCACTGGTCTGGCGGTAATGATGGTGGCTGCAAGCTGAAAGGTTACGGGTTCGAATCTCAGTTGCAGAGGGGGCAGGTCCGCTGCAGATCGGCGTCATGCATTAGCAACTTTGAATTTACTCGAAGATGAATCAATATCACCAAGGACATATGTATAAAGATATGCGGGAAATGCAGAAATTGAATCGCTTGGATGACGTAAACGAAGCGTTGCTAGAATGGCTGCTGTCAATGTCGCTGTTGCAGTCGGAAGAGGAGAGGAGAATCCCTAAGAACGCGCCCAACAAGGTGCGGAACAGGACGCGATGGTGATGTTCGCCTAAGAAAGCGCCAAACACGGTGCGAAACAGGGCGCGTTGGCTATGTTCGCCTCCCAACAGTGGTGTTTGTTCCATTTCCCCTTAGTTGAAATGCAAATTAATTGCCGTTATGTCCTGACGTTATTGCAATGTCATTTGAAAATACTGGTTGGACTACTGCATGCGGTCGTCAGAGACCAGATTATATTCCAACAGTTCACAAAATTCAGTTATTTATATTGACCCACAAATCACCAGTAACTTGACACCGGACTGAGCAATATACGCAGCTTCCAGTTATTGACGGCAATGAACATGGGTATCGATTTCAAGTCATGATCATCATTGGTGAAGTGGAACTTTTTGTTGAAGTCTAGCAAGGGCTACTTGTAAGGCACGAGATATTATTAGCACTACTTAGTGTTCAATGTGCGCAAATCGTTTGTTGACAGCGCATGAGCATTGCAAATTCAATAACAATCCACACGTAGCTACTTCATCAAACACAATATTTTCTCCAAGACATTAAGATTCCCAGTCGATTCGGCAGGAAGCGTCCTGGATTTCTTTCGAGTTCGGAGAAAGAAAAGACCCTACTAAGCCCAAGCCACTGCGAATTCGGACAGCGCAGCGACAACTTGGTCTTCAGCGGCCTCAATCGATGTCTGAGAGAGACAGAGAGAGAGAGAGAGAGAGAGAGAGAGAGAGAGAGAAAAAAAAAAACAGAGACAGAGCCAGAGCCAGAGCCAGAGACAGAGACAGAGCCAGAGACAGAGACAGAGACAGAGACAGAGACAGAGACAGAGACAGAGACAGAGACAGAGACAGAGACAGAGACAGAGACAGAGACAGAGACAGAGACAGAGACAAAGTCAGAGACAGAGACAGAGACAGAGACAGAGACAGATACAGAGACAGAGACAGAGACAGAGACAGAGACAGAGACAGAGACAGAGACAGAGACAGAGACAGAGACAGAGACAGAGACAGAGACATAAACAGAAACAGAGACAGAGACAGAGACAGAGACAGAGACAGAGACAGAGACAGAGACAGAGACAGAGACAGAGACAGATGCAGATGCAGATGCAGATGCAGATGCAGATGCAGATGCAGGTACAGATACAGATAGAGATACAGATACAGATACAGATACAGATACAGATGCAGATGCAGATACAGATACAGATACAGATACAGATACAGATACAGATACAGATACAAACACAGATACAGATACAGATACAGATACAGATACAGATGCAGATGCAGATGCAGATGCAGATGCAGATACAGATACAGATACATATACAAATACAGATACAGATACAGATACATATACAGATGCCGTCCTGTCGTCACCCTGCCTCCTGAGTAGAGGCGCAATATTTCTGCACGTCCGTGACCAGCCCCTGATTGGTCATGGGTCGCTCACATGTTCATTCCGAAAGGTCAGTTGCACGCTGAGGCATAGACCGGGCATGGTGCCGGATTATTCCGCAGCTTGTTGTAAACCGGTTGTCGAGAGGATATATCCATGGGCGATGTTGGAAGTAAGATTTTAGTAGTTCAAAACATCATTTTTACCAATCTGCGTCTATACAAAGCCGGTCAAGACGTACTTAGCATGCAAAATCGCATGGCATGTGTCTGAACTGAAGCAATGCTGATCAATAGTATTTAGAAAATGTCACCGCTCTATGACGTCTTTCGGTGAACCGTACTATGCATGCTTGCGAGCAAGGCTAAGCATGAACTGTCTGGTAATTTTTATGCCATACGAGTTTAGCCCTGTCTAGCATTCCCGGAAATCCAGCATCAAGTGCCCTGTAGTACTTTCTCAATGTCAGTCTGGTAAAAAAGAGCTCACCAACTCAACGGCTATCTCTTTTTCGTGATCGCTATCGAATCACAGTCTCGCTTTGTATCAGACGACAGCCTGTATGGTCCCACGTGTTCCTGGCTGAAGCTCTGTAGCAGACGACCGTCTGTATGGTCCCACGTGTTCCTGGCTGAAGCTCTGTAGCAGACGACCGTCTGTATGGTCCCACGTTTGGGAAGCTTGCTACGAAGAGGCCACCGTTTGTGTTCCTGGCTGAAGCTCTGTAGCAGACGACCGCCTGTATGGTCCCACGTTACGTGTTCCTGGCTGAAGCTCTGTAGCAGACGACCGTCTGTATGGTCCCACGTGTTCCTGGCTGAAGCTCTGTAGCAGACGACCGCCTGTATGGTCCCACGTGTTCCTGGCTGAAGCTCTGTAGCAGACGACCGTCTGTATGGTCCCACGTGTTCCTGGCTGAAGCTCTGTAGCAGACGACCGCCTGTATGGTCCCACGTGTTCCTGGCTGAAGCTCTGTAGCAGACGACCGCCTGTATGGTCCCACGTGTTGCGGGCTGAAGCTCTGTAGCAGACGACCGCCTATATGGTCCCACGTGCCCCTGGCTGCAACTCTCTCGCGAGTATCCGTTGATGACGATCGAGATCATCACTAAGCAAGCAGAAGGCAGTGCTGCCTCAGCACAGGCGATGGCCGGATGGCGTGCTAAGTCAGCCGACCTGAGTCCCCGGACGGGCGCGTTCGGCGCTGGCAGGGCTATTACAGTCCGTCACCGCAGGCGGGTGTTTTCGCTGACATACCGAGCATCAGCAGGTGTGCGATGTTAACGTGCCAACAGTCAGCAGGTGTGCGATGTTAACGTGCCAACAGTCAGCAGGTGTGCGATGTTAACGTGCCAACAGTCAGCAGGTGTGTGATGGCGCTGATAAGCCAGAAATCGACAGGTGTGTGATAGCGCTGATGTTCCGGGAATCAGTAGATTAGCGTGTGTTGGCTGTTTATGGCAGTTTATGGGTTGTCGATATCGACCCGCAGTCCACAGTCCCAGGTACGTTGTCACGTTGTCGCTATCGACCCACAGTCCCCAGTTCCCAGTACGCTGTCACGTTCGAAACTCTTAATTTATCACCGACGGTGTTATAATTGTCTGCTTAAAGGCAATGTACAAAATGAAGTTATGACACATTTAGCTATCTCAGTATATGTATATATATACATATATATGCATATATATATATATATATATATATATATATATATATATATATATATATATATATATATATATATATATATATATATATATATATATATATATATATATATATATATATATATATATATATATATTTATATATATATATATATATATATATATATATATACATCATATATGAGTGTCATGGTGTAATAGAACCTCAGAGCACATATGTCGACTGGGATCGCCAATTGACAAGTTGCTACCAAGCTGTGACGATTACAACAGGCCAATGCCAGTGATACACGTTGATGTAAAGTGGTACGACAGACGTCTACGGTGGACAGAACATCTGCGTATGTCTGCGTCTGCAGAAGTGTTCACACACTGGCCGTGCTCTCCTCCGGTGGACAGAACATCTGCGTATGTCTGCGTCTGCAGGAGTGTTCACACACTGGCCGTGCTCTCTCCGGTGGACAGAACATTGCGTATGTCTGCGTCTGCAGGAGTGTTCACACACTGGCCGTGCTCTCCTCCGGTGGACAGAACATCTGCGTATGTCTGCGTCTGCAGAAGTGTTCACACACTGGCCATGCTCTCCTCCGGTGGACAGAACATGTGCGTATGTCTGCGTCTGCAGAAGTGTTCACACACTGGCCGTGCTCTCCTCCGGTGGACAGAACATGTGCGTATGTCTGCGTCTGCAGAAGTGTTCACACACTGGCCGTGCTCTCCTCCGGTGGACAGAACATCTGCGTATGTCTGCGTCTGCAGAAAGTGTTCACACACTGGCCATGCTCTCCTCCGGATGGACAGAACGTGTGCGTATGTCTGCGTCTGCAGGAGTGTTCACACACTGCCCCTACGGTCCTCCATTCTGCAGATTTGGTTGCTTCTCGCTTTGCATGTCTCGTTGCAAGATATACATAAGTGTGCTGGTACAAGACGTGGTGTATGTTAACGATTCACAACCTCGGTTGGCCATGGCCACCCCAATAGCCAGCTTCTTAGAGTGCCAACCCGAATTGAGTTCCTTCACAATGGAAGGACGGGGTTGGAGTCGCTGCACTCGCGCACATCTCACTCCCGGCCGGGAGGATTGGCTGGAGACCGGAGCTCGAAGGGGGCCACATTTGCTAAGCCCGGCCGGGCACATACCCTTAGATTAATTTTATGTAATTAAGCCTAATTGAACCATACCTACATACTGCTACCCGGCTTGGATCACCCCTCCCATATTTATGGATTTTGTATAAACAAGTTTCGACGATTTTTCAGGTATCGCTCAAGCGAACGCCGTCAAGCAACCAAGTGCAAAGCCTCCCTCAGTCACCATTTTCAAAGACATTGCAAGCGAATCAGCCACACGAGCTGACCTAAGACCTAAGGACCACAATCTAACCTGTCTCATCTGCGTGCTACGGAGCTATTGAAAGCTCCCCTGCCGGGGGCACTTTCCATAGCTTCATGTGCCTTTAGAACTTAGAGCCATTGTCCTCAGTAAGCTGGACAGTCACATCTGCTTGGATGATGTCATCTGCTCGCATATCACCCTCCTACCTACCTCTCTATGGGAGTGATTGCCTGCAGTCAGATAGGAGACGGCATCTATTTAGACAATGTCATCCGCTCATATATTAGCCTCCTACCTACCTCCCTACTACTTGACAAAAAAAAATCGTGAATATGCAACCTGAGCACATCTCTGAGGCCATGCCAAAAGACCGCTGAAGCCAACTATCCTCAAGGCATTTAATCTAAAACTTCGGGAGGTACATCCATTCCCAAACGCACCAAGTTCGTTATGAAGCGACTCGTTGTCTTTCACTGATCATTATATAACGACATGAAAAAGGCGGTCAAAATATGCACATTCCATGTGGATGAAGAAAAACCTAAGACATACGAACTAAGCACTTTTGTCTCTAAGAAATTGTCATGCTGCTTCCGGAGAAATGTTTCAGCTACGCGATGTAATACCAAGCCGGAATACTGATGGCTAATGGTCATTTGGCAGCTTATCTGAAGAACTGTCATCAGTGAATCTCTTTTTTGTCAGGTTCTGTTAATACGAAAGGGAATACATAATGACAGATAATCTTTTTGGACTTGCTTTCCAATCCCACAGTTTGTTCATCTTGACTGGATTCTTAGCACGTTCTGATGAGTACGCTACTTTGAATACGCAAGATCTAGACGTGACGCAACCGCGAGCATGACCATAGACGGAAATTGATTTGATTGGGCACCAGTCGATGCCACCTTGGCCGACTTTACGGCGCCATTGTGTTCCCAGACCTCGTGAGCCCAGCAGCAAGACGGAATTAGCCGACCTTGCACAATGATTAGTGTAAATACGCAACAAGTGCTGACAATTTTGGAAACAATCTCAATGCATTAGATGATGCTGTTAAAGTCTTGAAATATAATTAAATAATTTTTTTTTTTTTAAAGTTATAATAGAATTACAGTTGCAATCACCAGCGCGTATGTATCTTGATCAGCTTACAGATATTTGTTCAGAAATTGCTTGCTGCTCATCCTGATATCTTACAGATCTTTGTCACACACCTCTACGAGATCGAGGAAATTGCGATCTTGGGGTACCAATTTTCAGCTGTACGCTCGAATATCAGGACTGAAGTCCAAAAAGCTGTCCATCCCTCTCGAATTCCATGTCAATGCCGTTTGGTTTGCGTCATGTGGAGTTGAAATGATTGCAATATTGCTCCCCAATATTTCAAGTTATAATAATTCAATTTTTAAAACAAGTTCGGTTCGAATTCCTTCTGGGGTGTCTTTCTGAACCAGAGTCCTGTTGCTAAGCGGAGCTTGTTGCGTGCACCCTGGCTCCACCAACCCATCCATGAACTCCAGTTCAACGGCATAATTTTGGCCGAGAGTTTTGCGTGCCGTCCATGCATCGACACGGCCGCTCCGGTAGCTCGTCCCCGGCCTTATCGGGCCAGTTACCAACCGAACTTCCCAGCCGGAGGCTAAATGCGAGCGCGTGAAGCGACTCGAACCCTGCCTTGCCAGGATAGGGAAGACCAGTGCAGATCGGCGCTCTAACCAATTAAGCTACCGGGGCGGCAACCCCCTGACCCATTGTATGCTTCCGGATATTGGCAGCGCATAATTTTCGATGGTTCATTGGCATATGCTTTATTCTTACTGAGGAAAACAACCAGGTGAACATGTAGGTACGCTTAGGTAGGTAGACTATTTCTACCTATTCAGGTTGAGGCCGTGCAACAAGCAAGTGATCGTAACCTTATTCACGGAGTTTTTTTTCAACTGTGAAGGTGAATTACTGAGTATGCACACTTATTTTGTTTGTTAGATACCTACTAGGTACGACCTACCTACAGCGATGTGTATGAAAACATATACAGTAAATGTAGGAGTACGTCTATTGCAAACTTAGGTCAGAGTCAGAGTCAGATTTATTGAGGTCTCCACAATAATATGGCTTTCCAGCCCTCTCGTCAGTACATTGCTGTAAAACTATATACATAATCCTACTTCTCGTGTCAATAAACAAGAGTCAATTAAAAATCATCTAGACATAAATCACACTTTACCTAGTGATAGAACGCGCCTCCAAACGGCCGTTCCACGCAGCTACGGCTCTGAACGGGTAGCTACGCTTAGCGAGTTCGGAGCGAACTCGCGGGAGCTCCAACATCCCTGTGTCTGCGCACCGAGTTCTCCTCGACGACACCTCCGCACGACGCTTGATAGAGCTCGCTAGCGTAGGTGGGACACCAGACGACGTTAGGTAGGATCACACTTTGGTAATCATGGCTATGTACCAAAATTGGGTCACAAAATGAGTCGAAAGCATAGCCGCAAACCTGGGCAGTGAGCAGACCATGTCTAACCCCAACCCACTGCTGAAATACAAAGGTGATCTAAACCGAGACGTCACAAATGCATAACCTTGCAAGGAATTGGTCAACAACAATTTTTGATTTCTAACTAAATGCTACCTGACTTATCCTACCTATGACAACCCAACTCTTCCAGGGATACTTTTAAAAAATGCAGGGTATTCTTTCAAAAAGTGCAAGATGTCTGCTCGTGTGCACATGTGCACTTTATGTTCGGGTGGAGACTTCATGGCTATGATGTGCTGAAATGGAAAGTACCAGAACCCAACTTTGGAATGTACATGATATCCGACGCCGGGCCGAAGAGGGGAACAGAGGGCTCTTGAAGCCCCCCCCCCACCCAATAACTTCCGATCTACATAAGTGAGAATAAAATACAAAAACACAGTTAGAAAGCGCTGACCATGAAGAGCCAGAAGATTACCGCAAATTTGTATTTTTACAGATTATGAGGCCACGAGAGGTCATATTAGGTTAACATGTTGACTTTCGTTAAAGTATCTAGAAGTGGTTAAAAAGGCAGAGCTTTTTTCCACACTGTTGGTTCAATAATATACATGGATGAATGCATTTTTGTTGATCATAGTTAAAAAAGCTTAAGACAGGGTAGGTCAGGTTGGGTTAGAATCAGGCTGAACAAAAACCAACTTCCGAATTATGCATGTTAGGGACACCGGAAAAATGTAACTGGGAAGCCGATATTCCCTACAGCAAATCATAGTTCATTTATATCTTCATTTTCGGCTACGCTGATGTCCTCAAAGGTAATAATATGTAAATCCAGTAACATGACCTTCATCCTGAGAAATAACCTGAAATATGTGAAGACACTTGTTTCAGGTCCTTTCAGCGGCACCATTAATGCCAAATGTTCACATCTTTTCGATATCCCACACTCAAACATCACGTCAGATCATACAGCATGGTGAAGTGAAGTAAGTTCAAGCTTGAATATCCCCGGCCCGGCAAATAACATTTCAAGTATAAAACGTTCGTTCCAAGAAGGACTGAAATGATACTGAAATATCTTTGCAAACATTCCAGCTGCTGATCTCGTGACCTGACCTCAGGTCACGCTGGGACAATGCATAGGTTGAGAAAACGATCACGTCATCCTTCGCCTGAATGCACCTTACTTGTCTGAATGCACCTTAAGTCTAAACGCTTTATAACTTTATATAGGGTGTACCTAGCAGTGGATTCAGCACCTTCCTTTGGGATGTGATACTGATGAGATTGTCTGTGGTAGCACGATGGGTATGATGGGAGGAGTTTGTAATTGTTGAGTGTGTTATGCAATAGGAAGTGAGTCTCTTATTAAGTCTAAACGCTTTATAACTTTATATAGGGTGTACCTAGCAGTGGATTCAGCACCTTCCTTCGGGATGTGATACTGATGAGATTGTCTATGGTAGCACAATGGGAGTGTGTTATGCAATAGCAAGTGAATTGGTGCTAGATAGGCTGCGATATATAGCTTCCTAGGAACTTGAGGTAAGAGATTGATTGGGGTGAGAGTATGTACATTTCTAGTACCTTTTCCAGATAGGCTTAACCCAGATGGGCCCATGTGGCTCTTATTAAGCCTTAACACTTTATGACTTTATGACTTTATGACTTACTGAGAGAGGAATTCATAGAAAGGTCAAATGAGGTGAAATAAGGTCAGATCATACTAGGCTATGTCAGGATACCGTGTGTCAGTGTTACCTTGGTTATGTCAAGTCGTTGGTTCGCCAACCTATGTCATGTCGCATGATTTAGGCGGCGCTGAGACCGAATTCAGATATGATTTTTCGATGAACACCCACATTCTGAATCAGGTGGCGCTGTATAGAATATACATAATACTTGACCTGACTTTACGTCATTGGCCATTGATGCATAATTTAAACCAAGATGGTCATTCCATTCTCTTGATCACTTTTAGTCGGAAAATCCACCCTGAAGTTCAATTTTCCTCATTTAATATGGTAAACAAAAACGCGGAAATTGGCCTGACCTCAGGTCCTTAACCTCTACCCTGACCTTGATCCTAATTAAAATTCCGTGACTGTGGGTTGTTCATCTTACTCAGAACTGATATAGATGTGCATGAAGCATGCAAAACATATACCATGGATCTTTTTTTTTTAAACTTAGTGTGTCTGTGTTTATTGATTCGGCAGGTATCCCGACAACAAATCTCAAAGGCTCTGGAGAGTCCACCCGGCCCAGTGAAGGATATTATGGATATTTTTCAGTGTTAATCTGATGTGTTATTGATGTTGAACAATATGCTACAATTTCTGGATGTATCTGTTGTTGTTAAATATCGTCTTTAATTTGGCTAATAGGAACACATTGATTTATACTGCACATAGCTTATCATCTGAAAATGTGAAAGAAATCAGTTGAAACAAACGAAATGGGAAATCAGGTCGGACTCCGCGAAGGCCCGTCCATCTATGTCAAATGTGCGCCCGGCCCACCCATATCGATGGCCGACCCTAAAACCGTAGGTAAGGCGGGGTATGGCACGCTAAAATCTCTGTCAAAATTCTGCCATCCAACTAACACCCACAGACCCAGTGATGGGTCAACAAGACGCGCTTAGTAGTGCGCCTCTGTTCCATCAACCGCCCAGCAAACATTCGAACTGAAGTTCTGTTTTGTCCACCTATGCATTCATGAAGTGGATCCAGCCATATAGCACGATCTACAGCACTACTCTTTGACAATTATTTGACAAGAAGTAGGCAGACGCGTTAAGTGCATGGAAAGCAGGTTTGAATAGTAAGCTAACTTAGCAAAGCAAAAACGTTATTGCAAAATATTCATAGCATGCAGATGGTGAACACCGACTTCCAATTCGCAAGCTTGTTTGACACAATGATTATGACTGGTGCGATGTATTATCAGAATTAGATATCCTAACCATTATATGCGTCTAATGCTACTCGATGTACGTCGCATGTAAGAATGAACCGAAAATCCTGAGGTCCCAAGGTATGTAGCAGTGCCATGCTGAACGCCATTACTCTATGTGCTTAGCTGAGTTCCTCTATTCTCAGTCGCCATATCTGGATGTAATTCCAGAAGCAAATCTTCCGGCTGTCACCCTCTGCGACCGGTAGTTACTGCAAATGTAGCCCACTCCTGATGGCATGGCCTAAAAGCTTCTTGACATAACTTACAAGTTCTTGTCATGATCCGCAATTTCGTCAGCTGGCTAGCTGCCCGTCTGCAGAATAGTCGTTGTATATATTTAACTTGTGCCAATCAGTCATCGCAGCGAGATATTTCAGGTTCAGGTTTTCAGCTAAGCAATTTGAAAACAAAAACCACTTAGAAACACAACTGAACGTTCGAGACTCCAGTGTCTGGAACATGACATTCATCGCAGATAGCAGGTTGAACGGAAAAGACATGTCTTCCACAGCATTGTTGGTATTAAGTATTGCGCCTCACAAAAAAGTGTGCACCCTCCATCCCCAAGCTTCCTGGTGCTGAAGGAGCGCTTGCGTGAAAGCCGTGCTCAAGTGATTCGTACCCATAAGCAAATCGGCTAATTTTTATTTCTTTAATTTGTCTTCTTTCATTTATTTATGTTGTCCCCAGTAACTACATACAAACGCAAAGAAGCGTTTTCGCGTGGGAACTTTCGCTCTTCCTATACCAAACCAAACCAAGTCAGCATTCGAAGCTTCGATTTTGACGACCTGTCGAAGTCTAAAGGCGGAAGTCTAAAGGTGTCTGAAGGTGCTGTGTCTCGGGTAATCAGACGATGAGGCGGTCGGGCGGTGGGGCGTTCAGGTGGTCGGCTGGTCGAGCTGTCGGGTGGTCGAGTGGTCGGGCGGTTGAACGGTCGGGTGGTCGGGTGGTTGGTGGTCGGATGGTCAGGCTGTCGGGTGGTCGAGTGGTCGGGCGGTTGAACGGTCGGGTGGTCGGGTGGTCGGATGGTTGGCTGGTCGAGCTGTCGAGTGGTCGGGTGGTCGGGCAGTTGGATGGTTGAACGATTGGGTGATCGGGTGGTTGGGTGATCGGGTAGGCGAATAGTCGGGTGGCCGGCGGTCGGGAGTTTGTGTGGGTATTCAAGCCGATGTCGTATGACTGGTACCACTAGAGCAACAGTGATATCCTCTACCAAGGAGTATCTAATACTGATGATGCACGCATGCCCTGTTGCACACGCTTTTTGTCAACTGCTACCAACTAGCTGAAAAGCTGACAAGTCGCTTTCAATTAATAGGTCGATAGAATAGAACACAATGAACTCTCGTCCGTGCACAGCATTTAGCTACCTTTGCCGGCGTGGCAGAGTGGGGGAGGTTCTACCCCCTAGCATTTCCAAGCGGAGAGAGCTAACAAAAGTAACAAAAACCAGCGAGCTGAGAGTCGCGAGATATCGTGATTGATATCAGATAGTTTCATACCTTGGGTATGGTTCTGGTATAGTGAAAAGGACCTTTTTGATGACATTGAGGATCAATTTTCACGCAAATCAAAAAGCTATATATTAAATCGTTGCCGTTGAGAAGACAGTAGCAGATGTGGACGTCAAATGTTCAACATAGTATCCGTCATTATCTTGGGATACAAACCATGTGTGACTTGTTGCATGGATAAGGCGTCAGCTGTTACCAAATTGTTGACCTCATTTGGACAGCTTAAAATAGTTAAGAACACATCATGTTTTAGCATGCATGAGTAAAATTAGACTCAATGATCAGCGTTCGCGTCCAAATTAACCCCAGAATGAGTCCAAACTCGAAAAAAGTTCATGAGAAGTCAAGCTAAGTTATTGATGTAGGATGACCTTGGTAAGGTCAATAACTTATCTAGACAGGTTAGCTGAGCCGTCTGTCATTCCACCACGTCCACTGTTGTTGGTGATTTGGGAGAAATACGTGAGTTAAGTCGCTAACAATTCTCGATTTTGTATAAAACCGTTTGGCATGTTCTCTCTCATGACGTCATAGGTCAGTGACCTGACAGGACAGCTTGAATTTATTTACACCAGGACGATGGAACAGATGCACTGTCAGACATGGCTAAAGTAGCGCGCTGCCGTGCGCCTTTCTTCGTGATCGCCAAGAAGCATGGGGGGGGGAGGTCACAACCCCACTTTGACGGATGCGGTTGAGGGATCGGATTTTATAAGCATTAGCTGAGGTTTATGCATGTAGTTTGATACGCACTTTAACAGTGCCGGTCGTACTTCTTACAATAAATTATTTCATGAATGAAGGCGGGAGTAGGCAATAGTCATTTCAAACATATTTAAAGTAATTTAAAGTTTAAAATCGCCTTTTTGCATCCAACTTTTCCAGTAAATGCTGCTGTTAGGCATGGCATTTGTTGGGATGGCAAGGTGGAGACGCTTATGCCAGCTGGACGCATATTTTAGAATTGAAGGTATACTTGCATAAGCCAGCTGTTGGTCTATCTGGTGTCCATTTATTCGGTATTCTCATACCTCACACCATACGCATGTATCCGTTCTTGTAACAGACGCACATGGCGACCAGCTGCAAAGTCCGCTCCTCTGCAGGTGGGTTTGCAAATGTTTTTCGTTTACTAAGTTGATGCATAATGTTGCACGACCGTCGTGATCATGGAAACCCCATGCATTTTACGTATTGTCTTGGGTGCAACACTGTTTGGAGGCCGTGGCTGCACGCGCGTGCCTTTTCTCACCAATTCAGCGCGAGACAAGTGTGCGAGTCTAACCCCAGTGCATCTTATGCGCGGCTCGAAGTCAGCACGCCCCCACGCGCGCTTCTGGCCACGCTTCTCTTGTGCGAGTCCGGCGAGCGGCCGTCTCTGCGACTTGCTCAGCCATCTGTGGAGCACCCTGGTGGGGGGACACGTCAAATGACCGGTCCCAATCCCGGCGCTGATTTATTTAGTGGAAGATACGGCCGTATTTGATGGTGTTAAATAGATACACAACATCGCTAATGGCATACGGCTAATGGTGGACAGTGCCGCAGTGAAGGCAGCGGCCATTTATAACGGCGGCCAGGACAAAAACAGTGCGTCCATCCGCGCATGGCTGATGATTCACTGGCCGACACTGAGACCGTCCGGTGTGATGAGCCGACACTGAGACCATCCGGTGTGATGGATCAACACTGAGACCCGTCCGGTGTGATGGACCAACACTGAGACCGTCCGGTGTGATGGACCAACACTGAGACCGTCCGGTGTGATGGACCAACACTGAGACCGTCCGGTGTGGTGGACCAACACTGAGACCGTCCGGTGTGATGGACCAACACTGAGACCCGTCCGGTGTGATGGACCAACACTGAGACCGTCCGGTGTGGTGGACCAACACTGAGACCGTCCGGTGTGATGGACCAACACTGAGACCCGTCCGGTGTGGTGGACCAACACTGAGACCGTCCGGTGTGATGGACCAACACTGAGACCCGTCCGGTGTGATGGACCAACACTGAGACCCGTCCGGTGTGATGGATCAACACTGAGACCGTCCGGTATAATGGACTAACACTGAGACCGTCCCATGTGATAGGCCGACACTGAGACCATCCGGTGTGATGGATCAACACTGAGACCCGTCCGGTGTGATGGACCAACACTGAGACCGTCCGGTGTGATGGACCAACACTGAGACCGTCCGGTGTGATGGACCAACACTGAGACCGTCCGGTGTGGTGGACCAACACTGAGACCGTCCGGTGTGATGGACCAACACTGAGACCCGTCCGGTGTGATGGACCAACACTGAGACCGTCCGGTGTGATGGACCAACACTGAGACCGTCCGGTGTGGTGGACCAACACTGAGACCGTCCGGTGTGATGGACCAACACTGAGACCCGTCCGGTGTGGTGGACCAACACTGAGACCGTCCGGTGTGATGGACCAACACTGAGACCCGTCCGGTGTGATGGATCAACACTGAGACCCGTCCGGTGTGATGGACCAACACTGAGACCCGTCCGGTGTGATGGACCAACACTGAGACCGTCCGGTGTGATGGACCAACACTGAGACCGTCCGGTGTGATGAGCCGACACTGAGACCCGTCCGGTGTGATGAGCTGACACTGAGACCGTCCGGTGTGATGGATTAACACTGAGACCGTCCGGTGTGATGGACCAGCACTGAGACCGTCCGGTGTGATGGATCAACACTGAGACCGTCCGGTGTGATGGATCAACACTGAGACCGTCCGGTGTGATGGACCAGCACTGAGACCGTCCGGTGTGATGGACCAACACTGAGACCGTCCGGTGTGATGGGTCGACACTGATACCGTCCGGTGTGATGGACCAACACTAAGACCGTCCGGTGTGATGGACCAACACTGAGACCGTCCAGTGTGATGGACCAACACTGAGACCGTCCGGTGTGATGGACCAACACTGAGACCGTCCGGTGTGATGGACCAGCACTGAAACCGTCCGCTGTGATGGACAAACACTGAGACCGTCCGGTGTGATGGATCAACACTGAGACCGTCCGGTGTGATGGATCAACACTGAGACCGTCCGGTGTGATGGACCAGCACTGAGACCGTCCGGTGTGATGGATCAACACTGAGACCGTCCGGTGTGATGGATCAACACTGAGACCGTCCGGTGTGATGGACCAGCACTGAGACCGTCCGGTGTGATGGACCAGCACTGAGACCGTCCGGTGTGATGGGTCGACACTGATACCGTCCGGTGTGATGGACCAACACTAAGACCGTCCGGTGTGATGGACCAACACTGAGACCGTCCGGTGTGATGGACCAACACTGAGACCGTCCGCTGTGATGGACAAACACTGAAGGACGGGACTAAATGTTCACATATATGGATATGAGTCGGGCAATTTAACGATTCATATCTTCACACAGCAGCCTTGCACAGGCGTCCACCCATTCACATCAATAGACATAATCGAAGTCGAAACTGAACAACACCGCCGCATAAGAGAACAGGGAAAACCTGTTTCCATTTTCTCCCAACACATTCTGTTTCAGCGGCGCCTTTTGCGCGGCGCGCCTCCGCCATTCCTTCTCGGCAGCAATGCGGGCGCGCGGCGGCCAGGCGGTAGCCGTCCAACCAGCACGTCATTATCGCTTTCAATACGGTGGAAAATTCCGAGCGATGGCTATTTCCATGTTTTTATCGTTCAATTTGGAGGCGGTCTGCGCGTCCACCTGTTCTGGCGCCGACAACACCTAACAATATCAAGAGCGCCGGTGTAAATTGTTATTTGCCGGGCGGGCAGCGGTGGCGCCGCCGGCGCCGCCCGGCATATGAACCAATAACTCGGCGACGATCGGCCCGGCCCGCGGCGATTTTTTCGACAAACTGTCTTGTTACGATGGCCGGGCGCGAAGATGAAGAGTTGCCGCGTCGTTGTCGACGACCGACGCGGCGTCGGAGCGCGCCGCGCCGCCGCCGTGGATGGCGTGCCGAGCTGGCACTCTGCGGAGCCTGCGCGCTGGCTGACGGTCCGTGGCGACGTCTCGGGAGACTGGAGATGATGCATGCGGTGTGTTGCACTGCCGCGGTTCTCGGGATAAGGTAGTCGTGCGTGATGTTTCAGTGAAACGTGGGAGAACGTTGAAAGGTCCAAGTCAGGTTAAGTTGCAATATGTGTGTGCTGGCAAGTTGTCGAACGAGCGTGACGTCTGTGACGTGACGTCCACGAGCGGAACTGACCTTAGAATTGTGAATTCGGGCCATCGAGTATCCAAGTTTATCGTCATATATAGATGCAACAGGCAGAAGGAAGACGACGACCTTAGTGGTAATATATCGAATTAACACTGAATCCTCGGCCGAGTGAGGAGCAAGGTCATTAAAAAAGCGACTTCCAAGCATCAGATCATAATCCATGTAAAATGGCTTTCAAGCTTTTGGACACGTAAATTCAGATGGCTCTATTCGGCACAGAATGGATAGGCCTGAGATCATCTATATCAGATCCAATTAGATCACGGTGAAATTGAATCAGCTTATATTCTGCGGATTAGACTAAAGAAGATATTGCATGGGTACGGACTTGACGAGAAATGTATAAGGTGGCTTCAAAACTTCCTAGCTATTTGTGAAGGGTCCAAAGGTAAAATAGCAAGACTTTGTCATGACATCTTACATATTGCTGAATTGCGGGATGCACACACTATACGTGGTGCGCTTACTATTCAGCGAGATTACGGGTAAGCAAAACTTACGTGACATCTAGTGGAATCTGACACTGTCTGGTGTACCATATCGGAAGTCATTGATATACTGCATATCGCCTACATACAATGTAGCATCGCATATAAAACTCGAATAAGATTCCATCCATAACACTGTGAATAGCGTCCCTATAATATCACGCGACCCTGGCCTTTTTAGTGTTTTTGTGACCGCGTAGCTCGGATGGTCTTAATGCACTGAAGTGACAAACCAGCCACGTAGCTAAGATGGTCTTAGTGCCAGAGGTGCACAAAACGTCAAGAATGTCACCTGCAAGCATTGAAACCCATAAATCTGTCACATTTCGAAGCTTTTGATTTTACCTAGCCTACTCCAATAGCACGGGTCCCCCAAAACGGCATAGCACAGGTCTCAGGTCACAGGTCATAGCACAGGTCATAGGTCGCCGCAATCGAACCCTATCGACTGTCACGGCGTATCTGTGACAGCTTGCTGTGCCATGGTTCAGCCTAATGGAGCTGGCTGCGTGCAGCCGATATTGTGCACCGGGATCTGTCCCAAAAGAGTTTGCGCTTCCAAATGTCCTGTTCCGAAATTGCAGTGATAACTTACCGAAATATAACCGAATAGTTTGTGAAATAACCAAAAATAAACTACATGACATATTTTTGCGTTAAAATGTCTTCCCTGAAGTGATATATCTTCTTTATGTGGTGAATACTTTTCCTTCTTCGAATAATGATTATCTGTCACAACAACGGCACAGTTTCAGCCAATATCTGTCACCTACGCTGGTAGGCGAGTTGGCAGGTTTGTGCACCTCTGCTTAGTGCACTGAAGTGGCAAACCAGCCACGTAGCTCAGATGGTCTTACTGTACTGAAGTGACAAACCAGCCACGTAGCTCAGATGGTCTAACTGTACTGAAGTGACAAACCAGCCACGTAGCTCAGATGGTCTCACTGTATTGAAGTGACAAACCAGCCACGTAACTCCGATGGCCTAACTGTGCTGAAGTGACGAACCGGCCACATGGCTCAGATGGTCTTACTCTTGTGAAATGACAAACTGCAGTTTGTCAGGTCAACCACCTTATCACCTTATCAGGTCGTTACATTACAGTAACGACGTAATGTATGCGGTTACGTCGCATACATTATATCGTAAGACTCCTTTGACGTAAAAGCACACTTGCCTTAAACTTGCTTGAAAAATCCACTCGCTTTAAAGGCGGCGCAAATGACGTTTGTGGTTCTTCTATGTCTCTAAAAAAAACTATCCCCCTCCCCTGCAGTTTACTCTGTCATTAGCATAACAAATAATTGTTTCCACATAATGTTTAATTCTTAAACTCGCGTAATTTGATTAGGCCTCAGTCGCCATTATAGTTAAAACTGCCCAAAGTGAAAAGTTTGAATCGTCAATGGTGCTAAAATGTGTGTAGGGAATTCAAAGTCTGAGGTCATGTTCGGAATCAGAGCATAAACAGGCACCGCATGAGACATGACATCAAAGGAGCATGACTTCTGAAGAAGAATTCACTGAATTGAAAAGTTGAAGAACGGGTCACTTTAAAACGCGCCCTGGAGGGCCTCTGAAAATTACTCGCACTGGAGGGGGGCGGATTCCACCCCCACCCCCCACCCATAAGATATCGGCTCTTATTATAGCTGGAGGAACGAAACTCGCAGGGTGGATGGGTACGGTAGTGAACTCTATTGTGTACAAATTTGATTACCTTAGGTCAATATCTTCAAGGTCAAATGAGGTCACATATGTCAAAATTTTCTTATTTTGCGTGGCATGGCTTGTCATTGTTATGGATCGCTGTGATTGTGTTTAAATGCTCCAAAATGGGCATCAATGATGTTTTGGACATTACTAATGATGCAATGCTGATGCTAGACCCGACATTTGACCTCGTGTCACCTATATAGCAGCACCTTATCAGGTCAGTTGCCTGTTCCAGTTACCGGAACCGGGCCGCCCGCCCGACTGTTCCGTCGGGCAGCTCGGCGCTCGGCTTCGCGAAGAAAGGAGTGAAGTACATGAATAAAGTATGGAAATGCTTAGGTACACAATGACAAACAGTAGTGCATTTAGGACAACATTCCAGTTGACCAAGTTTGGTTCCATTAACCTGTCATGAACTTGACATGACTTGACCTCGGTGACCTAACATGACCTTGGAACTATATAGCATATCAATATACATAAAAAAGTCGCTAGTGTTGCCAAGAACACTTCCCTATTGCGGATATACGGGAAGCGCATCAGCGCCGATTTTTGTGGTCTGGCGCTACGAATTTTTTTGAATTTAACGGCTCCTACCTCAAAAATTATTCGGTCGATTTCCATTTGTCCTACTTTAAAGGACGTGCCGGTCATTTCTAAGCAGGTATGCAAAACATGGCGTATATCGACCGGTAAAATCTGGAGTTATTTACGAAAAACTGGAGGGGTGGGCGGATTTCGCCCCCCCCCCCTCCAGTGCGCTTGTTAGTACATGCGTATTTCAGAAATAATTTGTATTTGCTCATGCTTTGCTAAAAATCACAGCGGTCCCAGCATTAACTAACCTTTTAATGCTCTATTTTAAACTTTGCACTTTCGATTTGTTTCTAGGGCCTGAGTAGAACATGAAGCTTGTAAAAACACTCATATACCAAAGGTATCTTAAGGTTTCAAGCATGCTGCTCATCGTCAGAATGCTCATAGTCATTTTATTACTTTGAACAGCATCAGGAATGCTTCAAACTTACTCATGAAAAGCAATCCCTTCGGTCGATGGAACAAATTGAACGTCACCAATACAGTGTGTCAATTCGCACACGCACACGAAGGTTGCAAACTTCGCCAATTGTAGGCTCGGTTCCGGGCACGGCAGGATTTTTCGTTGGCCTACACAGTGCTGCCTATGCAAGTAAGAGAGCGTCACGGCGGTTGCTCGCGTTCGGTGCCTGCTGGCACTCCTGGCACTCCTGGCACTCCTGGCACTCCCGACTGGCGCCGAGATAGCCGAGCGCTGTCACCTGTCGGCAACGATGGCCGATGGTTGCCGTCGTCACCAACATCACAGTGGGCGGCACTGTAACAGCGGAGGGGTGCCGTATTACGCCGACACTGCGGCCACGTTTCAGATATCTCGCATAATGCGGTCCGGCGATATTGAGCCGAACCCGGTGCCAGTGGACGGACCACGGGCGGCGCGGCTAGCCGAGGACCAGCAGCGGAGCGAGCCGATCTCCATTGTCTCGCAGAACGTCCGTAGTCTCCGGAACAGGCGGCACACGCTTCACTCCCGTTCAACGGGTTTGGAGACATATGATGCCATCGCTATGACAGAGACGTGGCTGGGCCCGGAGACACAATGACACAGACTCCGAGCTACAGGTCGGCTTACAAGACCATGTCTGGTTCCGGAGGGACAGAGACGATCACGGCGGAGGCGTGGCCTGTGCTACCGGGGCGCAATCAGTGGAAATCATTTCGAATGATCTTGACGAAATTTCCAACTCAAACTGCCTATGTCATTGAAAACACTGCCCTCGAGCGTGTAAACATGATGTGAACACCATTTCGCATAGCTGAGTCAGCAATTAGGTGGTTCTCGGCCAATCTACAAAACAGACGGCAGCGAGTGATTATGAACAGAAGGTGTGTGGAAGTGAGCGGTAGTGAAGTGAAGTAAGTGAGCGGAAACGAAGGAGGTCGGACAGTTATAATTACAGACTTCGGGGCGATGGGAGGGGAAATCCAGCAGCAAGTATCTTGACTGTTTCATCGTGCAGGATTTAGTGTTCAGAGTAATTTCCATTTTATCTATATATACACTCGCATTTTTGTTAAGAAAAGGAAACATTAAGTCAAGTTCAGAGACGCAGTCAAGGCATCCCCCCTTCCCCCACCACTAGGAACCAAAACATACTAGATCAAGTAAGAACTTTTGAGAGTATCAACACGCAAAACCACAAATTTTCCAAGCGACTCACGCGCCGAAAGCTGTCTATGTTTTATTCCAATTCTTTTTTAGTCAGGTCCCCCCCCCCCTCAGAAAAATCCTTGCTGTGCCACTGGTCAGATTACAGCCTGCTAATCTCCATAGTTTCTATCCATTGTGGGCTTGTGCTAAATGTTTGGACGCTTTTGCCATCCATTGCATACACTGCCAGTCCAGTAAACATTTAGGCGGGTTAGGCGGTTTATGATGTAAGTACATATCGGTTCGGTGCGTATCGACAGAGGTGCACAAACCTGCCAACTCGCCTACCAGCGTAGGTGACAGATATTGGCTGAAACTGTGCCGTTGTTGTGACAGATAATCATTATTCGAAGAAAGAAAAGTATTCGCCAAATAAAGAAGATACTCGTATATCACTTCAGGAAAGACATTGTATTGCAAGCATATTTCATGCACAGTATATTTTTGGTTATTTCACAAACTATTCGCTTATATTTCGGTAAGTTATCACCGCAATTTCGGAACAGGACATTTGGCAGCGCTAACTCTTTTTGGACAGATCCCGGTGCACAATATCGGCTGCACGCAGCCAGCTCCATCAGGCTGAACCATGGCGCAGCAGGCTGTCACAGATACGCCGTGACAGTTGATAGGGTTCGATTGCGGCGCAGTTTCCAAACGTTTGTATGGGAAACGACGTACGACGGGCACCTGCCAACCCCTGCCAGCTTCGGGCATCGTCTTTCCCGGTCGTGACTTGCTCTAGTTGTCTCTAGTTATCTTGGTTACTTGTTGGTTCTCGTGTGATCGCGTGCAGTGAGGTGAGGTATTGGCTGCTGGCTGGTGCCGAAATGCCGCCACCTTCGCGCCGGAAGGCTCTGTGCGGGCATCCTGGCTGCATATATAATAGAGAGCTGAGCTCCTTTTCAAGACACCTGAAAGCAAGACACAATGGACGACCCATGATCTTGAAGAATGACTAGTTCGGAGAAGGAGGACGATGGCAATCGCGGCGCGTGTGCACAGGTAGGTAATGACTGTTGGGTGTTTCAATGGGCTGATCCAAAAGCAGATGAGTTGAAGAAGCACATGAATAGACATACCTCGATTTGTGCTGAAATTTGGTTTTGAGAGCCCCAATTTGTTTGGCATAATGAGCAGTATTCCTTTTGTTGCTCAAATAATAAATATGTCATTCATTATGACATAACACTGCAAATAATCGGCTTCAATACATTGTCCACAAATCATTTTTTTTTTGTCTGAAATGACATCCGTGAGCAATTATTGTTCCACTCCTTGTCTCATTTTAAGGTGAGTTTTCCACTACCTCTCACACGCTAATTGATTTAATGCATTATATCTTCACAGTGCACCTCCTGTTGGGTCCAAATCATTTCAGCTAGATTCATTAACAATTATGATTGATTGTGGATCTTAAATCAAACATTCATGTAATTACTTATTTCTCCCATCCAACCCTGATGTTCTAATTATTTCAATATGTCATTTTGCACTCTGTTTTGAAGATCAGATCTTTATGGGCGATGGATAACCATGAAGTTGATGCGCCCTAAAGCCCAAATCATCATCATCATCATCATCATTGAAGATCAGACCTTCCATTTTCATGGTGGTGCAGCCATATTTTTCACTCCCATATGTGCTTTAGACTACTTTTAACTCTGCACCTTAGCAAAAGTTTGATTTTGGGACACTGCAAGTCAGGTTATGCTGCTTTAGTCTGGAACCTCTCGACTCAGCTTAGCTGATTTTAGATGAGCCCATTAGAACATGTTGTATGGCTGATTACATTGCCTCAAAATACAAGTTTTGCTTGCATGCAGAGTACAAAATAAATGATAAAAAGCTTATGTGTGAGTGGGAAAATGTGGTCCCACAAAAATAGAAGATCAGATCTTCAAAACAAAGAGTGACAAATTAGAAGCAGGAATAATTGGAGCACGAGGGCAATTAGCAGCAAACTATTTTTGATCAACCTGAATATATGATTAAAGGCTAAAGATGAAGATCCAGGCTAGAGTCAGATCCAGGTTGTGGGTTGGTGATTACTTCATTCTTCCAGGAGTGGGTTTCAATAAACAGGACAGGTACACTGGGAATATAAATTGTCTGTTAATTCACTTTAGCTGGCTGTGAGAAGGGAGTGAAGAATTCCGCTGGAAATAGGAGAAAGGGAGTGGAAAAATAACTGCCCTTGAGTGTTATTTCACACCCAACAAAATGATTTTAGGACACTCACTGGCTGATCGCTGTGCTTATGCCGAGTAACTACAGGTTGTAAGGACATCACAATGTTGATTTTATTCACCTCCTACTTTAATTGGCTGTTTGGTAACATCCCAGCAGAGGCAACATGGGTAATTCACAGATCGGATACAAGAGAACCTAGAGAGAACCTATTAACCTAACCTCCTTCATAATTGTGTGAAGAGTATATGGTTTAGTGACTCTAGACAGTGTGCAAACTGCATGGCAACACCACCAGTCATAGCGCTAGGTATGGCAGTTGGCTTTGTGAGATACATCTGAGGTAGCAAAATATGTGCCTGCCACTGCCTGGAGGAGCACTCTGGTGCAGTAATACTTCACCAATGCATCTCACATATGTGAATAAGAAACCATGCTTGTGCATTGGGCCATTATCTGCCATCTGTCAGGTCATCTAACCTAATCTTACCTGACCAGGTATAACCAGACCTAACCAGATCTAACCTTATTCAACTTGAACTATTACAAGAAATGGCCTAATGCATGACATGTTTTAAATTAGCCTGTTCCACATCATAGACGACATTAGCTCAGGTCAGGTCAAGTTGGTTAAGTCTCCTGATCTGGGCTAAGCCAACCTGGCTGCAAAGGAATCAATGTATTGGAGAAGTACAGTTTGTTTGTTGATGAATGTGGGGTGGATTAGTAAAGGTGCACCCAAGGTGCACACAGTGTCCCAAAATGTGGGGTGGATTAGTAAAGGTGCACCCAAGGTGCACACAGTGTCCCAAAATGTGGCTTGCAACAGGGTGCCTGAGTGTAAAAATTAGTACAAAAATGATTATGTGAGTGGAATATTCAATAACTTCTAGTCAGCTACAGAAAAGAATAGCTGAGTTTTTCAGGCATGGGAAATGACAGCTATATGTTTTTTGTAAGAGTAGTCAATTTGAGACTGCAAGTTTTGAGTGTGAGTGGGAACTTGTTCCCGTTGGGTGTCATTTAACATCACACAAAGCTGATTTGGGGGCATTGGGTTTGCAGCTCAGATGCAACGAGCCCGGAAACTGAATTTTTACTGTTGAATGTGTCATCCAGGGAGTATTGTGGACAACTGCCATGACCAGTCATGTGAATGGCTTTCACATGACACACGGGTTCCAAAAATTCGGCAAAATGACCGGTTTGGCGGACAAGTGAGTGCAGGAGAACCGTTTTGGGGACCTGTGCTATTGGAGTAGGTTAGGTAAAATTCGAAAGTTTCGAAATGTGACAGATTTATGTGTTTCAATGCTTGTAGGTGACATTCTGGACGTTTTGCGCACCTCTGTGTATTGAGCCGCGGTTAGGCGATGCTGGTATCGTGAAGAATAGTGATTGGGAATGTAAATAACCGAACATGTTGATGAAAATGATTGGCTGGGCACTCGCATAGTTCCATGAATCAGACATTTAATAAAAATTACGGCCGGTCAGTTTTACTTTGCACCCAGCAGCTCCTATATTTACCAAAGGTTTCTACTTTTTGGCATAGGATGTGCTCATCAATTTTTAACAAAGTCCCAAAATTTCAGTATAAGATCCTTGCCAGTTTATCAGATATAGTCGAAGAAGAGGATGAGTGGGCGGGTTCCCCCACCACGTCCGGGGAGTGTGTAAAACGATACCTTTCATACCAAACCATGTAAGCACATTTTATATCACATCCGCCTATGCTGCCAACATTTTGGTAGCTTCCCTGTCATATTATTGACTGAATATCGGTCCTGGTCGTCGACCGGAACCCAATTGGTACGACAGAGAAATCATACTTATAATGGTGGTGGAGAAAATTATCGACCAATCACAAACAACTAGCGACTGCAACAGCTATTTCTATTGGAGGAAGGTCTTCATCTCACTTGGCTGGTATTCAGGCGAGCGAACTACGTCTAAAAAGGGCCATGCTCGCTAGTTGAGCATTACACTTGATTTCCCGATGGGACACTATTAAGGGGTCTTGTGGCTACCACCGGAACAGCGTGCGCGGCAGCGTATCAAAGATTGATATGGCTTGGTGTACATACGCACATTGCGATCATTCACATTGCGATCATTCACATTGCGATCATTCACATTGCGATCATTCACATTGCGATCATTCACATTGCGGTCCGTCACATAGCGGTCCACTTTTGGTGCACCTCTGCTGCCATCCACTCGTGAGGAACCACGGACATGTCCTGTAGGGAAGATAATCTTCTCAGTCGCTTGTCCATTAGGCTCCATACTATACACTGTGCTTAATTTACTATACGCTGTGCCTAGTTAGGGGTGATCCAACATTCAGGCGCATGTTTTCCCAAGTACATACTTGACGGACATGTGTGCAATGTACCGTGTTTTGCTATCTCAAAACACTTTGTCTGTCACGTAAAAAGCAGCTACAAATCCAATCAACGGAATATACTTCATGCTGGCTGCCTTGTCATTCGGTTGTTTTCATTGGCACACCATGAAACGCTGACAATGTATGGAATACCTTTCATGGTAAGAGCCAATTTTCGCTATGTACGTGCAAGTATAAATTACGTGTCTGTTGAGTATATTCATCATAACACCAATGGAGCTGGCACTGTTTAAGATACCCACTTCCATCACGGCTAATTGGGCGAAAGGAAGAATAGCGGTGTGCATATATTTCGTTGCGGCCGCGGATAACGAAATTAAGACGCAGCCAGTGGCTGGCGTAAGATATTCTAAGCTGCAGTAATATTTAATAGAGCCCAGTTTTCGTTCGTGAGCGTCATAAAATGGTTAGTCGATGGCGAAACCTTATCAACGGGCCGGCGGCCGGGATTTAGACATCATCCGCGGCCGCGCAACAGTTTCAGAACCAATGAGGCCATTCCCATTCGGGGGCTTAGTCTAATCTCGCCTCAATGGGCGCCCATGGTCGGGAAAAGCGGCCGCCGCCGGTGGAACACGGCCGCGGCCGCCCGATGATATCTCGCACTTGGAGACGCAACAGCCGCCAGTGGCCGCTCGCTCGCGCCGCCGCTAGCGAGAGTCAACCGCACGGCGGCGGCGGCGGCGCTCGTCCGCGCGTCGACGAGTTCGCCGCGTCCGCGGCGAAACATTTCAATAAGTCGCCGGAGACAATGGGCAGCGGCGGCGCTGATGAGCAGGCCGAAACAAAAACCCGACAGCCGCGCGGCCGGCCCGGACAAAGCCCGCCGGTGCGCGCCGGAAGTGAGCAACTGTTGATATCGGTGCGTCGAGGGCCCGCGTCGCGCCCGACGCGCGAATCGTGCCCAACAATCGCGTCGGCCGCCGCGCCGGCATCGATTGCCGCCGCGCCGACTGCGGGCCGAGAGGAGGTGATTAACACCGGCCGGCAGTCGGCACGTACCGACGACAACTCCGCCGTCAGCAGGTTATTTATTCGGTCGCGAATCTCGTCAGCCGGAAGGCGAGAGTCGTTCCCGTCCGGCAGCAGTTGGCCCGTCGGCAATCGGCTCGTCGGCAGTCGGCCCGTCGGCAGTCTGCCCGCCGTCGGCAGTCTGCCCGTCGGCGGTCTGCCCGTCGACGGTCGGCCCGTCGGCGGTCGGCCCGTCGACGGCAGTCGGCTCGTCGGCAGTCGGCCCGTCGGCAGTCTGCCCGTCGGCGGTCGGCCCGTCGGCAGTCGGCCCGTCGGCAGTCGGCCCGTCGGCGGTCGGCCCGTCGGCAGTCTGCCCGCCGTCGGTAGTCGGCCCGCCGTCGGCAGTCTGCCCGCCGTCGGCAGTCTGCCCGCCGTCGGCTGTCTGCCCGTCGGCGGGCTGACCGCCGCCGGACGGGAACGCGTCGGTTCCGATCCTGCACACGACCTCGGCGAGACGTTCGCCGCCGGCATGTGCGGCGCCCGCAACTGGCGAGTTTATCGTCTACATGCTACTCCAGTTGTGCTGTGCTGTGATATTACTGCCATGGAAGGTCATCAGTGGGGTAACTGGTCGGACAGATGTTGTCCATGCACGCGATGGGTAAGACAAGGGTCATCCAACAACAGTCTGGAAACAATTCATAGCATCATCATCCAAAGTTTGTTGACTTAAGATGCTCTTAAAGCCGAATTTCCACCTGCAAGTCGTGCACATCATTACATATAAAGCAGGGGGATGACCTACGAGCGTCATGTGGATATTTTGTCCCAGTCATCTGTCCAAAACCTGAAGTTTCCTTCCTTGTGCGACACTAATGGCGTTATGCTCCCAAAGTACACGTCAGACAATGACAAATGTGCATAATCACAGCAGCACTTGCATATTCAAGAAGCACCATCCCTGGTGAAAGCATTGTAGTGTAATTCACCCAGCATGCCCACCAGCCCAGTGTAATTCACCTAATATGTCCACCAGCCCAGTGTAATTCACCCAGTATACCCACCCGACCAGTGTGATTCACCCAGTATGCCCATCCGCCCAGTGTAATTCGCCCAGTATGCCCATCCGCCCAGTGTAATTCACCCAGTATGCTTACCCGTTCAGTGTAATTCACCTGGTATGCCCACCCGCCAATTGCTCACCGATGCAAGACCTGACCCGTTGTTCTAGA
Organism: Ashinkailepas kermadecensis; assembly: GCA_034440615.1. NCBI lineage: Eukaryota > Metazoa > Arthropoda > Thecostraca > Neolepadidae > Ashinkailepas > Ashinkailepas kermadecensis. The sequence continues at coordinate 29,425 of JAOTOM010003195.1, forward strand.
TGACACAGCAATAGAACAAGCATTGGTGTTGTTCTCTGACAACCAGGCACACCCTGATAATGATAGGGGAATAGGAGATGTTTATAATATATATATATATATATATATATATATATATATATATATATATATATATGTTTATATATATGTCTATATATATATATATATATATATATCTTTATATATATATATATATATATATATATGTATATATATACATATATATATACATATATATATATATATATATGTGTGTGTGTGTGTGTGTGTATGCATGCATGTATGTATATGCATCTCCATAAGCGCGCTATGAACGCCAAGTTATATGAATATCTGCACTACATCCGATTACACAAATGTCAGCGCTGGATGACCGTTTGCGGCGGTTCTGGGGTTCTGGCGGCTGCGGCCGAGACGCGTCTGTCTGCCGGCACGTCGGCGCCGGTGTGGCTCATTAACTGCGCCAATATGGCCGCGACCGAGCCACACTGTGCCCCTCACCGGCGCCGGCAGCGGCACCGGCACAGGCACAGGCCAGACATCTCTGTCCGGCGCGGCGCTCGCACCCATTTCCAGACGACAACGTACCGAGGTTCACGGGCACCGGGACAGGTTCAGGGGCAAGGAAGGTCCGGCCTAAAAGAGCGTGGCTCCAATTCTAACTCTTGCCTGACCCGCGCACTTCGCCGACCACCCCATTCGAAGGAGGAGGATGTTGGTGTCATATTTTGTCAAGAATATATATATATATATATATATATATATATATATATATATACATATATAGATATATATATATAGATATATATATATATATAAATATATATATTTATATATATATATATATAAACTTTTATTTATATATATATATATATATATATGCATATATATATACGTATGTATGTGTACATCGATGATCAACGGCGAATAATCACAACTCGGAGGATCATGCTGTTGCAAGCATTTTTTTAATAAATTGAATTCGAGTTCTTGCTGGTGTGACTTTATGAACCAGGTTCATATTGCTAAGCAGAGTTTGTCGCGTGATCCCTGGTCTTACCACCCGATCCATGAATTCCATTTCAACGGAAGAATTTTGATCGAAGGTTTAACGTACCATCGGCCGCCCGGTGGCTCGTCCTCAGCCTTATCTGACAAGCTGCCAACTGACCCTCCCAGCCGGGGGCTGAATACGAGCGCGTGAAGCGACTCGAACTCTGTCTTGCCAGAACAGGGGAGACCAGTGCAGACCAGCGATCTAACCAACTGAGCTACCCGGGCGGCCATGTTGTTGAACGTTGCTGAATTTCGGCAGTGCATGACAGGCCTGGGTATGTTATGCATATGCTGTTGCACTGTCGAAATTAAATAACAAATGTCTGCGACAGGTACCTGCTGCAACGCTGCTGACTCTTACGATGATATCCAGAGTGGATAGTGGCTACGGTCTCAAGATTCTCTATCTATCAATATGTATACATATATTTATATATATACATATATATATACATATTTATATATATATATATATATATATATATATATATATATATATATATATATATATATATATATATATATATATATATATATATACATACCGCAAACAGGTTGAATTTTCTTCACTGAAGAAGTATGAAGATATCTTGAAGTACCACCGCAAAGCTTCTGTAAGGCAGTAGGCACTTTTGAAACCTAATTCACATGATGATGCAGCTTATTGCAACTCGGGTCAACGTCGGTGAGAGGGGCGATTCCATCAGCTACAGCTGGGTGGAGAGACGGGTCCCTCCTTGGTCTTCTCTGGTGGAGTCCGCAGGTAGATGGCTGCGCGTCGCCACGTAGCAAAAGCGGTGGTTTCGCACCGTTCTCAGTGCGCCACCATGTTTTGTTTTGCGCTGAGAAGACGGCGCTGCTGCAGCTCCGTGTATGTAGCTATGACGGCGCTGCTGCAGCTCCGTGTATGTAGCTATGACGGCGCTGCTGCAGCTCCGTGTATGTAGCTATGACGGCGCTGCTGCAGCTCCGTGTATGTAGCTATGACGGCGCTGCTGCAGCTCCGTGTATGTAGCTATGACGGCGCTGCTGCAGCTCCGGGTATGCAGCTATGACGGCGCTGCTGCAGCTCCGTGTATGTAGCTATGACGGCGCTGCTGCAGCTGCGTGTATGTAGCTATGACGGCGCTGCTGCAGCTACGTGTATGTAGCTATGACGGCGCTGCTGCAGCTCCGTGTATGTAGCTATGACGGCGCTGCTGCAGCTCCGTGTATGTAGCTATGAAGGCGCTGCTGCAGCTCCGTGTATGTAGCTATGACGGCGCTGCTGCAACTCCGTGTATGTGGCTATGACGGCGCTGCTGCAACTCCGTGTATGTGGCTATGAAGGCGCTGCTGCAGGTCCGTGTATGTAGCTGCTGCAGCTCCGTGTAGGTCTGCAGCTCTGTGTATGTAGCTATGCAGCCTCGTGTGGCAACATTTCCGTTAGTGACCTACGGATAGTCTTTAAGTTTCAGAATTGCAAGAGGGAAAATTATACACTCTAGGTTTGCAATTTTTCTACGTTGCAGGCAAATGTAAATTTTACTGTTTGAATTCCGATTCCTATGTTGTTGTGCCTTCAGTGAACCCGTGATGTTTGCAAGTATATCATAGTTGGTTGTTGGATGCAGCAGACCTTAAAATCTAAAAACAAAACAAAAACAAGCATGTCGATCAATGTAGAAATAGGGATGCGACAAAATATCAACATCACACGGCTTTTCTGCATTTCGCAATGTGATGAACAAAATTATGTTGCAAAATTTTCAGATGCTTTGCGGATGCAAAACATCTGGAAATTGTACTTCACACAAAGGCAAAATATTTTCCAGGGACCGAATAATCTTCAGCGAGTAGTCTAGCAGATTTTTTTCGATATTCCGCTTGGAGAAACATATTTATTCTGAAAAAAACTAGTTCCGATCCTAGCTTTGTATATGTGCCAATAAGGATTCAGCTCTATAATACAGTTGTGTTAATCCATTGCAATTATCCAATGAGACTATGACCTGACAACAGGTGCAACAAGCTCTAGTAAGCGATGACACTGATCCCGGAAAATCACCTCGGCAAGCAATCCGATGAACTGTTTGTGTCGCACAAGGACGTCTCCTGTATCAGCAGCTGCAGCCACCTGACGGGCGCAGAGTGGGCCGTATGCCACCTGTATCTGCAGTGTCAGCCACCTGACGGGCGCAGAGTGGGCCGTACGCCACCTGTACCTGCAGTGTCAGCCACCTGACGGGCGCAGAGTGGGCCGTGCGCCACCTGTATCAGCAGCTGCAGCCACCTGACGGGCGAAGAGTGGGCCGTACGCCACCTGTGTCTGCAGTGTCAGCCACCTGACGGGCGCAGAGTGGGCCGTACGCCACCTGTGTCTGCAGTGTCAGCCACCTGACGGGCGCAGAGTGGGCCGTACACCACCTGTGTCTGCAGTGTCAGCCACCTGACGGGCGCAGAGTGAGCCGTACGCCACCTGTACCTGCAGTGTCAGCCACCTGACGGGCGCAGAGTGGGCCGTACGCCACCTGTGTCTGCAGTGTCAGCCACCTGACGGGCGCAGAGTGGGCCGTACGCCACCTGTATCTGCAGTGCCAGCCACCTGACGGGCGCAGATGGCCCTGTGCCAGCTGGCCGCAGCCACCTGACGTTGCGCGCAGATGGCCCGGCCTCACTGCTGCAGAGCGCTGCCGGTGGAGTGGCACGTGGCGGCCCCCGGAGGCTCCCGTTGATGGTCCCCGGCTTTGGCCGGCCAGTGGGCGCGCCGCCGCCGCCGCCGCCGCCGCCGCCGCCCGCGCGATCCATCCCGACCGAATCACGTTCCACTTCTTATGATAATGAGTGGCGGCGGAGACCGGCTCGGCGAAGTATGCCTATTTGTCTGCCGACGCATTCCTATGCGGCGAGGGCGCACAAAACAAATGCCGTTCTTTACCAACCTTGAATAAAGTATGGCGCAGGAAGCGAGTCAATCTTTATTGGAAAGATTGTCTGGCGAGACCACGGTAAGCGCCCCATGCACGAGAGTTATTGCCGGGAGGGGCAGCAATGCCTTTTCGCAAAGAAGAGATGGGGTGTGTTAAACGAAAGAACCTCGGCTGCTCTATTCGCACCACATCGTGGTTTCCGATTTTGTTTTCCATCGTTGCATCTCTTTCCCAAGTCTCTATCTCTCCCCCTCTTTCTTTTGTCTCCACATACTTTTCTTCTTCTGTTTACTCAATTATCTTGCTCTCTTCTCTCTCCCTATCTCTATGGAATGTATATATATATATATATATATATATATATATATATATATATATATATATATATATGTGTGTGTGTGTGTGTGTGTGTGTGTGTGTGTGTGTGTGTGTATGTATGTGTATGTGTACGTGTGTGTATGTGTCCCCATGTTATAATCTCCACCACTCCGCCTCTCCCTCTCTCGTCATCATCCTCCGGCCGCCTCACCGTCGGCCGCTGCTCTGCCGTGCTGCCCAGAGCGGCCCTGGGCAGACAGCGGACAGACGACTGCGAGACGAGCCGCCGTATTTCATGAACAATTAGGCGCCACTGCGAGATCGCCGTCGGCGGCCACCGTCGCCGGCACGGTTTGTTAGGCTGCCGAGCAACGCGCGCATTAGGCGGCCGAGGCGGGCGTCGCGCCGCCGACTGTCATCGTCGCGCCGGCCGGTCTGGGGAGGGGGAGCCGGGAGGAGGCGTCTGCCGCCCGCCGGACCTGATGTGGGGAGGGGGAGCCGGAGGAGACGTCTGCCGCCCACCGGACCTGATGTGGGGAGGGGGGAGCCGGAGGAGGCGTCTGCCGTCCACCGGACCTGATGTGGGGAGGGGGAGCCGGAGGAGACGTCTGCCGCCCACCGGACCTGATGTGGGGAGGGGGAGCCGGAGGAGACGTCTGCCGCCCACCGGACCTAATGTGGGGAGGGAGGGGCCGGGAGGAGGCGTCTGCCGCCCACCGGACCTAATGCGGGGAGGGGCCCCGGGAGGAGGCGTCTGCCGCCCATCGGACCTAATGCGGGGAGGGGCACCGGGAAGATGCGTTTGCCGCCCACCGAATCTAGTGTTGTCTTTGTTGCTGCAGCCAAGTGGTGCAGGAGTGGTATAGGAGGGCGGAGCTGGCTACATAACATGTTTGTTGTTCGGTGAATGGTGTCATCAACTATAGCTGCAGACGATTGGAAAGGATATCGTAAAATCTGCTTTCAATGCGTTTTTGTTCCCCGCGGAACACACCCGGTTGTATTTCTGAAAAGAGTCGCAAAATAGACGGTGGATGCCCAGCTGTATAGAACGAAAAATGATTCTGCCTCTATGGGCAGCTATGTCCATGACTATGAGTACATGCGCTCGTCAGAGGGAGAATCCGTTGGCAGCTGGAGTACTGCGCCTCCTTGAGCAGAATCCTGCGGTGTTCAATGCAAAGAGGAGGCTTCGGATGTGATCGCCCCTCCCCCTACCATGCTAACTATTAATGTTTTCACCGACATTGTACATGCTGAACCAGGAAGGAAGCTGCATGTGTGCTCAAGGGCTACGTTGCCATGAAGTTGATTTGATACCTGCACCAACTATTCCAAGGAACAATTGGATTGTAGGTGTGTTGGCTTGTGTTTTCATCACGTCTTGCTGATCGTCACATTGTGTCCACATAGCCGTCACGCTGTGTCCACCTGGCCGTCACGCTGTGTCCACCTGACCGTCACGTTGTGTCCACATAACCGTCACGATGTGTCCACCTGATCGTCACGCTGTGTCCACCTGACCGTCACGCTGTGTCCACATAGCCGTCACGCTGTGTCCACCTGACCGTCACGCTGTGTCCACATAACCGTCACGTTGTGTCCACATAACCGTCACGATGTGTCCACCTGACCGTCACGCTTTGTCCACCTTACCGTCACGCTGTGTCCACCTTACCGTCATGCTACTGTATATATAGCCGTCACGCTGTGTCCACCTGACCGTCACGCTGTGTCCACATAACCGTCACGCTGTGTCCACCTGACCGTCACGCTGTGTCCACCTGACCGTCACGCTGTGTCCACTTGACCGTCACGCTGTGTCCACCTGACCGTCACGCTGTTTCCACCTGACCGTCACGCTGTGTCCACATAACCGTCACGCTGTGTCCACCTGACCGTCACGCTACTGTCTACATAGCCGTCACGCTGTGTCCACCTGACCGTCACGCTGTGTCCACTTGACCGTCACGCTGTGTCCACCTGACCGTCACGCTGTGTCCACATAACCTTCACGATGTGTCCACCTGACCGTCACGCTGTGTCCACCTGACCGTCACGCTGTGTCCACCTGACCGTCACGCTGTGTCCACATAACCGTCACGCTGTGTCCACCTGACCGTCACGCTGTGTCCACCTGACCGTCACGCTACTGTCTACATAGCCGTCACGCTGTGTCCACCTGACCGTCACGCTACTGTCTACATAGCCGTCACGCTGTGTCCACCTGACCGTCACGCTGTGTCCACTTGAGCGTCACGCTGTGTCCACATGACCGTCACGCTGTGTCCACATAACCGTCACGCTGTGTCCACCTGACCGTCACGCTGTGTCCACATAACCTTCACACTGTGTCCACCTGACCGTCACGCTGTGTCCACCTGACCGTCACGCTGTGTCCACCTGACCGTCACGCTGTGTCCACATAACCATCACGCTGTGTCCACCTGACCGTCACGCTGTGTCCACCTGACCGTCACGCTACTGTCTACATAGCCGTCACGCTGTGTCCACCTGACCGTCACGCTACTGTCTACATAGCCGTCACGCTGTGTCCACCTGACCGTCACACTGTGTCCACTTGACCGTCACGCTGTGTCCACATGACCGTCACACTGTGTCCACATAACCGTCACGCTGTGTCCACATAACCGTCACGCTACTGTCTACATAGCCGTCACGCTGTGTCCACCTGACCGTCACGCTACTGTCTACATAGCCGTCACGCTGTGTCCACCTGACCGTCACGCTGTGTCCACTTGACCGTCACGCTGTGTCCACATGACCGTCACGCTGTGTCCACATAACCGTCACGCTGTGTCCACCTGACCGTCACGCTGTGTCCACATAACCTTCACGCTGTGTCCACCTGACCGTCACGCTGTGTCCACCTGACCGTCACGCTGTGTCCACATAACCGTCACGCTGTGTCCACCTGACCGTCACGCTGTGTCCACCTGAGCGTCACGCTACTGTCTACATAGCCGTCACGCTGTGTCCACCTGACCGTCACGCTGTGTCCACTTGAGCGTCACGCTGTGTCCACATGACCGTCACGCTGTGTCCACATAACCGTCACGCTGTGTCCACCTGACCGTCACGCTGTGTCCACATAACATTCACGCTGTGTCAACCTGACCGTCACGCTGTGTCCACCTGACCGTCACGCTGTGTCCACCTGACCGTCACGCTGTGTCCACCTGACCGTCACGCTGTGTCCACATAACCGTCACGCTGTGTCCACCTGACCGTCACGCTGTGTCCACCTGACCGTCACGCTACTGTCTACATAGCCGTCACGCTGTGTCCACCTGACCGTGACGCTACTGTCTACATAGCCGTCACGCTGTGTCCACCTGACCGTCACACTACTGTCTACATAGCCGTCACGCTGTGTCCACCTGACCTTCACACTGTGTCCACTTGACCGTCACGCTGTGTCCACATGACCGTCACACTGTGTCCACATAACCGTCACGCTGTGTCCACCTGACCGTCACGCTACTGTCTACATAGCCGTCACGCTGTGTCCACCTGACCGTCACGCTACTGTCTACATAGCCGTCACGCTGTGTCCACCTGACCGTCACACTGTGTCCACTTGACCGTCACGCTGTGTCCACATGACCGTCACACTGTGTCCACATAACCGTCACGCTGTGTCCACCTGACCGTCACGCTACTGTCTACATAGCCGTCACGCTGTGTCCACCTGACCGTCACGCTGTGTCCACTTGAGCGTCACGCTGTGTCCACATGACCGTCACGCTGTGTCCACATAACCGTCACGCTGTGTCCACCTGACCGTCACGCTGTGTCCACATAACCTTCACGCTGTGTCCACCTGACCGTCACGCTGTGTCCACCTGACCGTCACGATGTGTCCACCTGACCGTCACGCTGTGTCCACATAGCCGTCACGCTGTGTCCACCTGACCGTCACGCTGTGTCCACCTGACCGTCACGCTGTGTCCACCTGACCGTCACGCTGTGTCCACCTGACCGTCACGCTGTGTCCACCTGACCGTCACGCTGTGTCCACATAGCCGTCACGCTGTGTCCACCTGACCGTCACGCTGTGTCCACCTGACCGTCACGCTGTGTCCACCTGACCGTCACGCTGTGTCCACATAGCCGTCACGCTGTGTCCACCTGACCGTCACGCTGTGTCCACCTGACCGTCACGCTGTGTCCACCTGACCGTCACCCTCGGCCCGCCTCAGGCGTGGCGCGGCGGCCGGCGGAACTGATGTCAGCGCGGACGCGGCCGCAGTCGCGTGAGCCCCGCCCGGCGGGCTGCCGGCCATCGTTGGCGATAGCCTCTCGGCAGCGGCCCGTTACCGGTCCACCTGTGGAGCGGCCCGGTGGAGCCGCTGTGGACCGGTCCACCTGTGGAGCGGCCCGGGGGAGCGGTGCCGACCACAGCCCGGCGCCCACCACACGCCACCTGCCGCGTCACGTGTCACGCGGGGCCGCTCAATACACAGCCGGCCATGGCTGTCCACTGCATACTTGTGATGGCGCCCTGACATCCCCCCCCCCCCTAATATAGGTTCGGCCCTCTACAATAGTTTCGTCTTTTAGCATGGAGCATGTTGAGGTGGACCCCCAATCTATGTCGAACCGCCAATTCCTCAATGTATCTCCTCCCCCCCCCCCCCCCCCTCCCGATGATTTTCAGAAATCAAGTCCCCTGCAACAACAGGCCATGTCTCAACACGCAACAGTGTATGAACGGCCACAGCAGATAGCCGCAGGGCAGTTGAACAATTAACGAGAGGACGAGCGCAGGCGGTCTCACGGCACCAGCCTGCAGAACCATCAGATGATGTGTGCCGACCACTGTGTCAGTCGCCTAAATCGCATTGCATTCTCAAGTGAACACCAGGCGTTGGCACAGTATGTGCATGCTCCGCACACAATAATCTTAAAGATATGCAGCGAATGGAGTGCCTAACGACATGCATCGATGGCTGATGAACATAGCATGAACCCGTGGGGCTGACAGCAATATTGATGCAGACTAGACTATCAAAGCGCAAAGGCGAGTGGGGTGAGTGTTTTTATTTTCCGTACCTCCGGTTGTATAAACTGCTAATTGCGCAAATGTTTCAGCGTAAATTTTAAAACGCCTATTTAGACGACATTGGATAGCATATTGACGCAAGGGATGAACAGCGTTGAGCCGAGTGGAAAAACATGCCGATATATTTGATCTGTAGTGATTGCATGAGACGTGTTAGCCGAAGCATCACAGTGTGCGATTGCTCGCACGTTTTCTGCAAAATGTTGTCTCGGTTCGTCGGCGAAGGCAGCACAGAATGACGCGAGGTGACCCTCTGCAATGGGTACGGCACAGCGTGAACACCGCCACCAGGCGAGGGAGAGACGAACGGGAGGAGTTGCACGCGCACAGGCTCAAATGTATGCGCATGTGCTCATGACGTGTGAAATGAACACAAGCACTAGCAGCAGAAGGCGGCGGCATCACTCCCCACAGTAGCAGAAGGCGGCAACATCGCTCCCCACAGTAGCAGAAGGCGGGAGCATCACTCCCAACAGTAGCAGAAGGCGGCAACATCGCTCCACACAGTAGCAGAAGGCCGGAGCATCACTCCCCACAGTAGCAGAAGGTGGGAGCATCACTCCCCACAGTATCAGAAGGCGGGAGCATTACTCCCCACAGTAGCAGAAGGCGGGAGCATTACTCCCCACAGTAGCAGAAGGCGGGAGCATTACTCCCCAAAGTAGCAGAAGGCGGATGCATCACTCCCCACAGAAGCCTCTTACTCGGAGCATTATGCGGGCGAATATTGCACCGTCTGGTATGTACAGGTCAGCATCGACTGCATTTGTGGCTCCCAAATGATAAATTATGACAATAACTTTTCCATGAGAATCTATCGGACTGCAAAATGATTGCGGCCGACCGGGTCAGTGGTGACAGGCGGTGGGTCACACGTCGGCCGGCCGGGTCAGTGGTGGCAGGCGGTGGGTCACACGTCGGCCGGCCGGGTCAGTGGTGACAGGCGGTGGGTCACACGTCGGCCGGCCGGGTCAGTGGTGGTAGGCGGTGGGTCACACGTCGGCCGGCCGGGTCAGTGGTGACAGGCGGTGGGTCACACGTCGGCCGGCCGGGTCAGTGGTGACAGGCGGTGGGTCACACGTCGGCCGGCCGGGTCAGTGGTGACAGGCGGTGGGTCACACGTCGATCGACCAGGTCAGTGGTGGTAGGCGGTGGGTCACACGTCGGCCGGCCGGGTCAGTGGTGACAGGCGGTGGGTCACACGTCGGCCGGCCGGGTCAGTGGTGGCAGGCGGTGGTCGTCGATACCGTCTTGTAGCGGTCGGTCCGGCCGGGTCAGTGGTGGTAGGCGGTGGGTCACACGTCGGCCGGCCGGGTCAGTGGTGACAGGCGGTGGGTCACACGTCGGCCGGCCGGGTCAGTGGTGGCAGGCGGTGGGTCACACGTCGGCCGGCCGGGTCAGTGGTGGCAGGCGGTGGGTCAAACGTCGGCCGGCCGGGTCAGTGGTAACAGGCGGTGGGTCACACGTCGGCCGGCCGGGTCAGTGGTGACAGGCGGTGGGTCACACGTCGGCCGGCCGGGTCAGTGGTGATAGGCGGTGGGTCACACGTCGGCCGGCCGGGTCAGTGGTGACAGGCGGTGGGTCACACGTCGGCCGGCCGGGTCAGTGGTGACAGGCGGTGGGTCACACGTCGGCCGGCCGGGTCAGTGGTGACAGGCGGTGGGTCACACGTCGGCCGGCCGGGTCAGTGGTGGCAGGCGGTGGGTCAAACGTCGGCCGGCCCGGTGGCTATCCAACAATGCACGCGGCACCTATCTCCCGTTCCCTGCATATCTGAAATCCCTGAATGACGAGCGACCCCATTCCGATGGTGTGGCTCTGATTTGTATTTTATGGGTCAGTCGTGTCCATTTATCTGAAGAAATACCAAATTCATTAGTAGCGGTAGCTGCTAATGCCTGCTAATGAGTGTATCATTTTATGAACACCCTCAGGCTAGGAGTTGCAAGGACGTTCTGTAAAGCGGTATGTTGTTCTGGGAATAAATGCGCACATATAAAATGTTCATTGCAATGTGAGAATCTGGACTTGGGTAGCCCAGGGTGATCCAATGATGATCCAGGATGATCCAGGATGATCCAATGCGCTGTCAACTGGAACAGATGTCGCAGCGTGCGCTGAATATGGCACCAAAAGTTGTAACTAATGGGACAGTGCCAGCATAAGTAGGAAATTGACTCTTCGGCTCACCGAACGCCTTTCATATTTACTACAAGTCTGACCTGTTTAGACCGTCAGGTGGCTGTTCGTCGACAGAGCTCGATGCACCGTTCTAAATTGACCTAATGAATCTGAAAGTTGTCTTGTTTTATGTACACGTGTGAATGTTGTTTTCCATTGCATGTTATTGGAAACTATTAAGCTGTTTTATCCATTAGATGGCGCCACGTCGGGGAATGCCACTGCTATTTGGCTAACGACAATGTCATCGGCTCAATTTGCTCATTTATTTGCTTCAGAATGCTAGTCAAAGCGATCAGGTAGTCTTCTGGTTTGTGACCGTTTCATCCGGTAGTCTTGTGGAGCGTGTCCGTTGGCTGACGAGAATTTGGCTGTGTTCCAAGGTTGCATCGTCATAAGGTTGTGACTGTCACACCAAGGTTGGACATTTTACAAACGATACCACGTTTGTATTTTTTTGCTCCTCCGATTTCTTTCATCGGTGTCATTTACATTGATTACGATCAATAACCCACGCTGGAATATTTGCGTGTGTATAGATGCATCTATCCTTCCAGTGTCACGTGCTTGTTCTGCCATAGGTGTTATTGGGTACCTGACATCCAGTTGCGAATGCCATCGTTGCATTTAAGCCATGCAAGTGGCCAGTTACAAGCTATTCTTGGCCTAAGAATACCTGTTTTATGCGCTCTCAATTATACCGGCCTTCATCATGTCATCGGAATCTTTAGCAGCATCTACTGCTATGCGTTTGTACTCTGGATGTTTTAATCACGTGCTTTGATTTCTCAAATCCTCAAATTGTTCATTGTTTTGTAGTTTTCCGATTTGTGTACATTCATCTCTCAGCCGGCCCCCAAATCCTCTCTCGCTGAAGGGGTCGTCCATCTCTCTATGTCTCATTATATCTCCATCTTCCTACAGATTTAGTTCCTCTCCCTCCGTCCCTCTCCCTCTCTTTTCCTTCCTTCTGTCCATCCTGCCCTTCCTATTTCCTTTTCTCTGCCTCAATGCACAGCCATTTATATCTATTTAGTGTCTTTCCCCTCCCCCCCGCCTGTCTCTCTCTCTCTCTCTCTCTCTCTCTCTCTCTCTCTCTCTCTCTCTCTCTCTCTCTCTCTCTCTCTCTTTTTTTTTTTTTCTTCTCTCTCTCTCTCTCTCTCTCTCTCTCTCTCTCTCTCTCTTTTTTTTTTTTTTTTTATTTTTTATATATATATATATATATATATATATATATATATATATATATATATATATATATATATATATATATATATATATATATATATATATATATATATATATATATATATATATATATATATATATATATATATATATATATATATATATATATATATATATATATATATATATATATATATATATATATATATATATATATATATATATATATATATATATATATATATATATATATATATATATATTTTATATATTTTTTTTTTTTTTTTTTTTTTTTTTTTCTTTTTTTTTTTTTTTTTTTTTTTTTTTTTTTTTTTTTTTTTTTTCTCTCTCTCTCTCTCTCTCTCTCTCTCTCTCTCTCTCTCTCTCTCTCTCTTTCTAATTATTTTCCTTGTTTTATTGCTCTGTCTCACGCAGTCAGGAGCTCCCACACTCTGCCATCGTGCGCTACGACGCCGCCACTTGCTGCAGCGGAATCCGACGTGAAAATGCAGCGTCGCGCGTCACTCCATCCGGCACGAGATGTGCAGTTATTAAGGGACAACGACGAGGATTTAAACCGAAGCCGACATTCATATCTTATGTGCCGCCGCTTGTTGTAGTCAACTCGCTGCGTCACTAATGTCTGAGAATGAATGGACTGCGGCGCCCGGCTGAGCCGGAGAGGGGGACGGAGGCGGGGGCCGCCGACGACAGATGACTGCATTACGCGATGAGGCTTGCCGCTCTACGGCGGGCGGCCTTGAGCGGAGCAGTTGGGAGCGGCCAGGAACTGTAGCCGAGGCGGGAGTGAACCGCCCGCCGCGTCACGTCCGTCCCTTCCGTCCCTTCCGGTCCCAGCAGGTGGAATGGGAGGCTGGTGCCGGTCAGGTCTCTCCAGCTCGGCAGCGTCCACAGGGCCCGAGGCCGCAAGTCAAAAACCGGGCGATCGGCAGCGGCAATGCGAGCTTCCCCCGGCCAATCAGAGCCAAAGGTGCCTTTCGGCCGGGATTGGCGCCACTATTGATTGGCTGGCGCTTCAATTAGCTTCCACGTGGCAGAACTCGGGAGCTGCGTGCGCATGCTGTGCCGCTTGGCACGCCAGCGTTGCGGTGCAGCGTACATCTCGTCTGAGTTCTGAAGCGTTGCGGCGCCGCCTGCCAGCGTCGTTACGTTAGCACGTATGCTGTTCCGCAGCACCTAAGACTGCTGCGGTGCAGGCTATCAAGACCGGATGAGAATCGCAATGGAAAAAAACGATTTGAGAACATGTTCGTTGGTTGCTCACGAAAGGACAGTTACCGGGCTCAATGTTTTGAGTGAGTGCAGTTTTTAGGCAATAAGAACATATATTTTTCGGATTTATGTCATGGACCAAGTAAGTTTCTCAACATTCATGCGTAATTTTATCGAGGCATCATGAGAAACAATGCAGGTCTCAAATTATATCAAGTTGCGACTACGATGAGAATAGATGCTGGACTCATCGTCCATTTTCCTTGAACGGCGTCCGGCCGCCATTGCTGTGCAATCTGTCCGGAGTTGTCCAGCTATAGCTTCACAGTGACTGCAGTCCAAAGTGTGCAGATCATTATGGAGAAGAATGGTAAGTCGAATTGCAGTACATGATATTCCTTTTAAAATTGTCCACAGCTGCTTACTATGCTTTCTTGCGTCATAGCGGTCATTCTTTGCATCATATGCTTCCTAGCGGTCAACTACAGGGCGGCACTTTCGAAAGTTCAAAATGTTACGCCTTTAGCGGCTCCTAATAACTTGCGCAACGACAGGTACAGTGGAGCCTTTTGATTTTGTTCAATTATGATTTGTTGGGCTCAAATGTATTAAACACCGTCTTTACTGGAGTATAAACGTATTCGGCAAGCAACACAGGCCATTTTCTGGGTATTCCCCGAAACGAACAGCGGTGTTCGGAATAAGGCACGTGTATCTGCGCCTGTTAAAACAAATGATGTTTGTGTTGAATTCCGAACTCGGACTTCTTAAGCATGTTAAGCCAGCAAGGTTGCAATTGGCAAGGGAAGATCCAGTAATTATCATTGGGGAAGGGGTTCATTTCTTCGAAGGGGTGCTTTCGGCGGAAAAATTCGCTTAGTGGGGGAGGGGCACACCGAAGTTTACTGAAGGGGCAGCTTTCCAACCCAAAGGGGTGCATTTTTATCCTGCACCCCTTCCCCAATGATAACTACAGGATCCACCCTTGCCAAGTGCAACCTTGCGGGCTTAAAATGCTTAAGTTCGTGTTCGAAATTCAGCACACACTTCACTTAACAGGTGCGGATACACGTGCTGTATTCCGAGCACCTCTGTTCGGTTCGGGGAACACACGGAGAATCGCCTGTGTTGTTTGCCAAACAATTGTATACTCCAATAAAGAAGATGTTTAATACATTTGAGCACAATAAAACATGATTCCACACAATCACAATACAAAAATCAACAGCATAAAACCACTGTAGCTGTCGTTAGACAAGTTATTAGTAGCCGCTAAAATCGTGACATTTTGAGCTTTCGAAATTGCTGCCATGCAGTTGACCAGATCTATAATTCAAGGAAGCATAGTAATCAGCAGTAGATAATTTTTATAAAGGCCTATAATGTCATGTGATTCAACTTACCATTGTTCTCCATAATTATTTGCACACTTCGGACTGCAATCACTGTGGAGCTACGTCCCACCGTTAAAGTTTCAGGTGTCCTCGACCAGCACCTTAGCTGGGATTCTCACCGTCTCAGATTTCTCTCACATTCTCACTGAACTGTCTCCAGCTGCCGATTGATACTCTCCGACAGTCCCGTCGCGGTTGAAGACGATTAGGCGATGGTAGAGACCATACCTGTGGCAGGCTTCTCCTCCGTACCCCATGGTCTGTTCCAGTATATCTGTTTTGGGATAAAGGAGGCCCAGAGCGCGGCGTGGAAAGCAACGGGCAAAGAAATTGCGTTTTACCTGAACTTGCTTTCGGCGTAAGTCCTTGGAGCTCCAGGTGTCTCCTTTATGCCTGGGCAGGTTGAACAGTATGCCCAGGCATATGTGCAAGTCCAGGATTGGTGTCTGCGAGTGACGTAGCGCATATGCAAACGGCGATGATGTTTAATGCAAAGGCATGCCTGTTTCCATGGTACATTTTTGGAATACATTTCGTAAATAATCAGGATGTTGTGGTGCTCACAGCTCCTCCTCAATGACTGCGCTGGCCATCGCCAGGACATTATCCTCTGAGGTAACGATGAGCGGCATATATGACAGATGACGCCGGTGATAAGTGTGCGGCACTCTAGAGCTGTACATTGAAAGCATGCCATGTGACACTTGGAAAAGACAACTGTTCATCTGTCCTGTTTTAGCTGCGATACTAAAATGAAACGTGCATTTAAACCTAAAAGAACTTTCATATGAGAACAGCGAGGGACATTTATGCCACTAACAGTTGAGGCATGTATTGCTCAAATAAAACCTCAAACTAGTCTTATTTCAGTAATGGCTTCGAACGTTGAAACTAATAGCAATTATCAAGTGAACTGGCTTCAGCAAGAACACAAATCTGCCTGTTGTAACTTTGAAGTGTTCTTACACAAATACATTTGCGACCCACGAAGAGTCAGAGTGAGAATTAGGACTGGCCTCAATTCAGTATAGCTGTTTAACTTGAGACCAATTGCTATACTCAGTCTGACTGGTTTCACTTCAGCCCAAAAGATATTCTCATTCCTGAGTCTGGAAAGCGGTTTCACATGGGTACATTTGTAAGTCTGAGCGCACTGGCATTCTCGTCTGAGAATGGTGTTCTCAGCATATCGCGAACATAATGCTCGTTTTGTGTGTCTGATTTGAATAGGGAGAATGAGAACGTCTGCTATTCTTAGAGAATATATACGCTTGTCACATTTTTATCAGTGCAGTCTAGTTTCACTCAAATAAGAAACGGTGTATTCTCACCGAATTCGGTGTGAATGCGTATACACCGTTTGTGATTGTGACTTGCAAAGATGGCATTTCACTAACATCACGAGCTAACAACTGCAACACAAATGTGCAGTTATTAAGGGACAACGACGAGTATTTAAACCGAAGCCGACATTCCTATCTTAAGCGCCGCCGCTTCTTGTATTGAACTCCCTGTGTCACTAATGCGTGATCCGAAGTATACGATAATAATCCCACATGATCCGATGATATCGTTTGTTAATCACGAGCTATGTAAAAGTCGGTTTCATTAAATCCTTTGGAGTTCATACAAATTTGTCATTGCTAACAATCGTTGCAAAATGTACTATTTGTAAGTACGCTTTTTCACGGTTGTGTGAAATGTGATGGGTAATAAAATACCAGTCGAGAAGATGGCCGGCCTTGAATTATTTTCGACGAGATTCATCCGTGGCGTACAGCAAGAGTTTTCAAGCCTATCGTTCATTTAAACTTCGATGCCGAGAGCCACTGTTGTCCATCCTTCATACACCTTGCCTTCGCTGATGAAGAGGCACATCACAGGCAGTACAAAATGAAGCTAAATAGATAGTTATGTTTGGTAATCTTTTGGAACCACCTAACGGTTGATATAGATCATTGGTTCATTATTCCTATGTTAGGCACAATTATAAGGTATCTAACCTGGAACGTAGGAGCAGTTGTCAAGGAGGTGGCGTATCTTGCGAGAGGGTTCGGACTACCCTCAACCGAAGCAACAGTCCCGGAAATTTTGCCACTTTATTTCTGAAATTCCCGTTTTTTCTACATGCAAATTAAGTTTTTATCCTTATTCGGAGCTCGTCGGATCCCCGGATCGTCGGAATACTGACTACCTGAATGTGCTTCTGGATGCAAGATGTCAACACTTCATTGGAAGAGACACTTGCAATGGCACGTAGGCTCTCCTAAGGGTTCGCACGCATTTGCGAATGTCCGAATACATTTGTAATGGCCCGCAGACATTCGTAAGGGCCCGTATGCGTTCGTAAGGGTCGGTAGATATTCATGAAAGTCCGTATATTTCGTAATGGCCCGTAGGCGTTCGTAGGGTCCCTTAGAGGTCTGAAAGCGCCCACAGACGTTGGTAAGGGTCTGTAGAAGTTCGCAAGAACCAGTGGACGTTCGTAAAGACCCGTAGACGTTCGTAAGCGTTCTTAAACGTTTGTAGCGTTTTTAGGGGTCCTACATCAGCACTGGTGGCCACAAAAAAAGAGCTGCTGACCGTGTTTTCTTCGTTACGATGACCCCTGGCTCATGGATTGGATTCGCATAACTGAAGAAAAAAATGTATGTATATATATGTATATATATATATATATATATGGACTGGGGATTTGTACGTACTACGGGTGCTTTCGGTGATGGATTAAATATTTTGTGTGAAAATGCTCTCTTTCAAGGGTGTATGAGATGACCGATCGCGGGAAAAGTACTTCTCGCAGAAAATTAAAGGTACCTTGGGAAGCACACATTCACGGGCTAGATATTTCTTCGATTATGCAATGGTGTCTTGTCTGCCTTATGCACAATCACTGTGGGAGCAACTGTCAATTGTACGGCTCCAACATGTGATTATTCGTTTTACTCTGAAGGGCGAGTCGTGCCCGGCAGAGCCTTGTTGTCAATGTGAATTGCATGGCAGGTGCATGGACCCGATGAACGTAAACATCGGTGTTTCTTAAGTTTTGGTCGTTTTCTAAAACTGGACCCAATCGCGAAAAACGCTGCAAATTGTCACTTTTTCCTCCCACGCTCAAGATAATTGAGCGTGGCATCAAGATGAACGGTATCAAGAGATACCGTTCATCTACGGTGAACGGTAGATGAACGGTAGATGAACTCACAAGGGATCAAAAGTGTCACGTGGCACGTGCGGCAGTAGAGCTGCAACTCGCTAGTTCGCCCGTTCTGTCCCAGGTGCGTACGGACGCAGTCGCAGCGAAACCGTCGTCGATGGTTTCGCAATCGGATGGTTTTAGCGTGGTGTCATCCACGACTCATAATGACGACCACGAGTTGATTTGAGCGATGCGCTTTCAAATCAGAATCAAACGAATCAAAGTGAACCAGGCGTCGTGAAATCACGCCGTTCGTGAAACAATGACAAAATCGTGTCCGAATTACACTATGTGGGATTGCAAACCATGTACCTCTGTGAAGCTTGATTTAACACAGTTTGTGTGTTGGGGATTGTAATTGTTATTTGTGGCGTCACACCGTTTGTTAATAAACAGTGTGATTACAAAAACAATAGTAGAATTGGCCACAGGTTGCAATGTAAATTGTTCAGCCTGTCTTGTCAATGTCAGTGTCTGGTCTTGTATGTGATGATAATTCATGGCTTACAAGATTGTTTTCAGCAATCAACTGGGAAGAGAGTTCAGGTCTGCGTTCATCTTTCCATAGCGAAGGCAGAGCTATGGTCATGGCGGTGAGCGGCTTTCCAAGACGTTCCAGTTTAGCGAAGCATGATAAATGTAACTGCAACGCATTGAGTTATGCCACCATCCAGCCAAGCCTGTTCATCCCTAGGCATTGAATACATCATATAAATATCTACGCAAGCCATTTATCTCAGGAATGTGCATGTCCAGAACGTCCTCAAAAGTTAAATCCTTGCATCACTGGTTTCAGTCCACCGATGTGTTACAAGCGTATTTCCGATAAACGATAAGTATCATGTAATTCGTACACTCGCTATTTTATGGCTTTCTGGACTATGTGTCAATAACACAGGCTTACAAATACATGGATACAGTAATAGGTGGAGGATTCTTAGAATGTTTGGTGTTGCCAACATGTGATTCAACCTTCTTGCTTTCATGTATCAACTTTCACTAAATGTATCGGCTTACACTGAATGTATCGGAGTACACTGAACTTGTGTACAAAACATTGGTGTTGCATTGCAAAACCAATATTTTAGTTTGCGCTGCAACGACAATGCCAAAAATCCACGACCCTCCACCACTGGATAGTCAACGAGTCGATATACATAACAAAAGTGCAATCACAGGTAACGGAATCAATAAGATGATCTCAACCATCGTCGCCCTCACTCGTCCAACAGTAGCCGGCACCTACTTGCTCCTTCATGTCAGCTGGAGCACGATTGCACATGGCTGGAGATCGGTAGCCGAAGGACCTGGAGATTGGTAGCCGAAGGACCTGGAGATCGGTAGCCGAAGGACCTGGAGATCGGTAGCCGAAGGACCTGGAGATCGGTAGCCGAAGGACCTGGAAATCGGTAGCCGAAGGACCTTCCGGCCGGCCCCGTGAGCTCTACTGGCGGCTGCAGAGGGTCGACGCGGACACCGCGAATGTCCCGAGCAGACACGTCACTGCTCATAGCCACCATACCCTTTGGAGTGTCGAGAGCGCGAAGATGGTGCAGCATGCGGTATATCATTGACAGGTTGCGTTCCGATACTGGACCATCAGCAATCGGCCGTTTAAGATCACGCTGATCCTCGATCAGTTACGATACCAGTTCCGATACCGGGCCATCAGCAATCGGCCGTTTAAGATCACGCCGACCCTCGATCGGTTCGCTTACAGCAGTATGCAATGCGAGCACAATTATTACATACATGTTTAGTTCGGTACCGTTGCGCGACCCCACACCCGTATGCCCCGTATGCCGTCAAAATGCATGTTATGTGATACATGATATAAGGAAATACAAGTGATTCGCGATCACTTGTAATCGCAAATTTGAGTAAACCAGACAGCATAGCGTAACAGCAGCCCACCACAAGAGATGCGTGGTGAGATCCACGTCATGCTGCAGTCTACAGCCATGCCTAACACTGATAGACGGCGGCGGGTGGATCTGTGTGCCTCTATGATTGACAGAGAAGTCATCCAGATGACGTGTTCGAACCAGCGCAATGTCAGTTTTGTCGATGTTAATCTTCGAACTGTATTCCGTACACCGTGGGCCAGCAAATTCAAGGGTCGTCTCGACCCACGATTTGAGGCTAGAATGGTCACTGCCGAGACTACAATGAATGAACTGCGAATCGTCAGCATACATAGCAGCTTTGCAATCAGTGATATGATGTGGGAGAGCGTCAGTCAATAACAGAAACCGATCTGGACTCAGCAGCGAGCCCTGAACCACTCCGTGAGTCATGGGCGCACAGCTGAGACCACCTTGAACGCACTGAGATCGGCCGCTGAACCAATTTTAAAACCAATGTCAGTCTATGCCAAGTGTTTTTTTTTATTAAGCCCAGAATGTTTGACAGAGTCAAAAACCTGTGAGGTATCTACGGCGGTAGCACATGGTATCAGACTGTTATCCATGTTTCTCACCAGCCGACCGGTGACGTCTAAGATCTCAGTTTCAGTGGAGTGTCCAGGTCGAAAGCCGTGCTGCTCTCTGCATGGGATGTTGTGCAGAACTGCAAAGGTCACCAGTTGGTCACATTCTGCCATCTCCATTACTTTAGCAACAGTCGGTAAGATCGACAATGGGCTGTAGTTATTAGGGTCCAGTTTACAGTCTGACTTGTGAAGCGGCATGATGCTGGAATCTACGATAGGTAACATACCTGTCACTGGTGACCCGTTCACGACCTTCAGCAGGTGAGGCCCAATGACTAGGCGGGTCAAACGTGTCATAGCGAGAGTGACGCCGTCTTCACCGGTGGCTCTAGAACTGGGTGTACGGCAGCAGGGTGTACTCTGGGTGTACTCTGGCAGTGTCACCGGTTGTACGTAAAAAGCACTGACAGCGGGGACACGGGGCGAGAGGCCGGTTGTCAGCCCTGCTAGCATCACATGCCGCGGCCATCCGAGAGAGCCCACAGTCGCAAAGTGCGTGTTGAACAGGTCAGCCCAGTGACCAGTTTCATCACGGTGTGATATTGGCACAGAGATTTTCCTAGACGGCACAAAGAATATCTGAACGTCCTTCAACGTTTGCCGACGAGAATGTTGGCCAGATGTCACAAAGAACGCTGAGC
This sequence comes from Ashinkailepas kermadecensis, assembly GCA_034440615.1. Classification (NCBI taxonomy): domain Eukaryota; kingdom Metazoa; phylum Arthropoda; class Thecostraca; family Neolepadidae; genus Ashinkailepas; species Ashinkailepas kermadecensis. The sequence goes on from JAOTOM010003195.1 coordinate 51,121, forward strand.
GAAGTTGAGCTTGTAGCCATGACGCTTGCTTGTCGTTGGTAGCCATGACTTATCAATTTATTTAGATTTGTCCAGCAAGTAATTAAGAATGTTCAAGGGAACAGTGAAAACATGGGAAGATAGGGGACGAGTGGTCTAGGGGTAAGATGCTCGTCTCACAATCGAAAGGTTGTGGGTTCGAGTCTCACCTGTCGCTACTCTTCGCCCGCGACCAATCGGCGTGAGAGATTGGCGACGCTACATGACTCAACGGTCGACGTGTCGTAAAACCAATAACCAAAAATGGGAAGATGAAGGTAAAGAAGAAGCAATTCACACTGCATTCCAGTTTGTGTGGAAGTAGGCTTCAGAAGCAAAAGTAAAGGATCGAAAATACGAAGAACGCAGCCACAAGCTCTCACTCAATATATCTCGAAATGCATATTTCGTCCTGAAGGCGCACATAGTGCTGGTTGTTCCATATAATGTGTTTCAGTCTCACTCTCAACTGTATATTGTCTCGGATCTTCCGACAGTGCGTGGGCCACAATAGAGATCTCGAAGTTTATCTAAAATGTTCTTCCTCTTCTGTTCTTCTCCGTGTCCCCTCCTTGTTCTTGTTCTTGCTCCTCTTCTTCTTCTTCTTCTTCTTCTTCTTCTTCTTCTTCTTCTTCTTCTTCTTCTTCTTCTTCTTCTTCTTCTTCTTCTTCTTCTTCTTCTTCTTCTTCTTCTTCTTCTTCTTCTTCTTCTTCTTCTTCTTCTTCTTCTTCTTCTTCTTCTTCCTCTTCTTCTTCTTCTTCTTCTTCTTCTTCTTCTTATTCTTCTTCTTCTTCTTCTACTTCTTCTTCTTCTTCTTCTTCTTCTTCTACTTCTTCTTCTTCTTCTTCTTCTTCTTCTTATATGTTGTTGTTGTTGTTTGTTGGATGGTTCACGACGCACTTTATGCACCATCACGGCTAATGGCGCCACCCACACTGTTTCGCCTGTGGGCCGCGGGATTGGAAAATGTTCCGAGTGGTGCGAATGTTGAACCCAGGGCCTTAGTATCCAGAGCTCAACATCTTAATCACTCGGCCATCCCCGCTCCATTCTTCTTCTAAGAAGATTAAGTGGAGCACAACAGCAATATGGCTATATTCGATTATCCTCGTTCAAGCTAATCCGAATATACATGGTTGCCACACGCCATCAATCCTGGGGATTTCCCAAAGCCACTACGAAGTGTTGAGGTCTACTTGAGAGATGGAGAGCAGATGCCAAGTTGAAGTCGATTCTTTCCATATGAAACTACCGTCGAAAAGTTGGAATTATTTAATGCCGATGCTGCTGTCCCTCCTACATCCACCCCTCTCTTTCGCTCTGACATCAGCGGCCTCCACAGTTACAACAATCCATTAATTTTCATGGTATCTGCAATGACCTGTGAGTTGCTTCAACTGACTTGCTCGCCCATTGTCTCTCCCGTGCTCTCGCTCTAACCATGTACGGTCCAGTGCACCCCTTTGTGGCGCCTATATCGGTCATTCGATTATAATGCCCGTTTGGGTGCGAGCCAAGTTGCCAATGCCGGTATGGAGCCAGGTAGAGGTTCGGTCTCCGTCACTGTCATATCCAATTGCGATGGAAGTAGCGAATGGAATCATACTCGGGGTCAGCCATGTCGAACTGACTTGGGGGAAGATATTGTGTCCCTGTCTTTTCATTTCGCACCCATGCAGCTACCGTTAAGCTTCACATGTGTTTGGATTGTGTACCCGTTATGCCCCAATTATTCTCTGTGTCCCCAGCATGCCCACATTATCCCCTGTGTCCCCTTTATGGCTCCATTATGCCCTGTGCCACATTATGCTCCAATTATCCCCTGTGCCTCCATTATTCTTCAATATCCACCGTGTCCCCGTTATGCCCACGTTATACCGTGTGTCCCATTATGTCCCCATTATCAGGAGTGTCCCCGTTATACCACCATTATCTCCCCATTATCACCTGCGTTTCATTATTCCCCCATTATCACTCGTGTCCCCAACATGCCCCAAATATCCGCTGTGTCCCCATTATGCCCCCATTAAATCCCTGTGTCTCCATTGTCTCCAACAGCTGCACGTCTTATAACTGCACGAACTTGGGCGCTGTACATGGTATGCAGTGTGACAGCGGATAAGTAACATGGAAATTGGCACTATGTGAATCGCTTTACGACTGCTGGCTTCAATAATTACCTGCTTATACCTTCATCTACAGCACGGTATCAAAGAAGACCATTGTCATCGATGATGCCTATGTTTTTGAGGATGCAATTTAGCTTATATTAGCTATATTTTACACATCCCCAGCATGCCCTACACACACATTCCGTTTCACAGCGCTACGTGATGGTTCTCACAATCATTTAATAATAAACTGGAAGCATATCTGCGCCACCGCTGTAAAGCGCGCGCGCAACGTTACCGTCATCGACCGGCTGTAGCGGATAAACGGTCATGATGTGACCTCTTCTGATAACGGTGGCGTTGAGCTGATGCCACCATGCAAACTGCACCAGGAGGGGAGACCGCGCATGCGCATCATGCTGTCCTGTGATATCATGCAGCAATACCGGGACAAAAAGGGCACGAGTGGTCTAGGGGTAAGATGCTCGTCTCTCAATCGAAAGGTTGTGGGTTCGAGTCTCACCTGTCGCTACTCTTCGCCCGCGACCAATCGGCGTGAGAGATTGGCGACGCTACATGACTCAACGATCGACTTGTCGTAAAAAAAAACAATAACCAACCACTGTCAAATAGCGCCCAGGTCATTCTCAGTCTGAAGTAATGCTCTGTCAAGTTCGCTCCTCGATTACCTTGTCGTCGCGGAGTTATTGGTGATCTGAATATACCAAAGGAGGAGTTACGTGCCAGCGTTGGTGCTAAACTCACCGCAGCATAAGGTCACTTCGTTACATTTCAATAATTTGTGAACGTTGCCTGGACTGTTCACGTCTATATCATAATGAAATTACTGGAGGACATAGTGCTCATAGATGCAGACAGTGCATAGGCATCTCAAGGGGGGGACATAATGTTCAGAAATGCAGACAGTGCAGATCGATTTCACGGGGAACATAGTGTTCATAGATGCAGAAGTGCATATGGATCTCACGGGGGACATAATGTCCATAGATGCAGACAGTGCATATGGATCTCGCCCCCCCCTATGGCTGAGATTTCGCCAACTAACCGGCCGATTGTCTCTGCCGGAAAGGACAATCGATTCCTTGCGACGTCATGTACATTTCAATTAACTACAATTTGCCAAATTTAAGACACGTGGTTACAGGTCACAGAATCACGGAAGAAATCCCGACATTGTCCATACCCAACTGCTTTTGCACATCGCAACCGATATTGACCTACACTATTCTACAGCCAATGATAATACCTCATCTCAAAGAAGATCCCACTGATTTTAGGAAATCATGGGCATGTACAATTGGGAATATTATTTCAAAGGGCAATTTCTTCCTCTATTAGTTTTGATTTTAACTCGGCTTTGAAATTTCACCGAGGATAACCATAAAGAACCTCAGTCATGATGGTGGTGCCATAGCAGCACCCACCCCTTGGGCATGTACCTATTGCATTCAGGTTGCCTTCAAGCTGTCATCTCAGTCCTGACTACTGTTAGATCCGTCTTGAAATCCCAGATTTCGAGAGGAAAATTGTGTGGATTCCCAGACCAGAGGATAATTTTCTTTGTTTTCAAATCATGGATTTGGAGAGGACAATTGTGTAAGATTGCAGGTTGAAGAGGGAAAACTTAGTTGTTTCTGTCCTCAAAACTCCTTTTTGTACTTTCCATGGACATGTTCCTTGCTTCTTCTCAATGTCCCGATAAACAACAAGGAGATGGAAGGCATTGTCAAAGAACTCCATTCACCTTTTGGCAAAAATTAGACGATATTTCCAGGACATAGCACTGTTATGGACGACCAATGTCCAGGACAAGGCCATGTTTCCAATACCGGTCCCGACTATCAGAGACGAAAAACCACTAATGCAATCTTACACCTCACGTTCAGCTTCAGACCTTTCAAAACAAACAGCATCGTAAAACGGTTGCGTCTCCCAAATGTGATAGTTTGTAGGTGACAGACTTGCCACGACCATGTTGAAGCCTATGGAGCTACCGCGCGTGGTAGCGTTTTTTTAGTCCCCTCCCCATGTCACCTCGATCATAACCACCAAATTATTTGGGTACGCTTCGCGTGCATGTTGTACCAATATAAGATGAACAGTACGTAAGATGTTTGGATGCTTAGGAAAAGCAAATTGATTGGGTATGCTAAGGAACAAAACGGTCTGCTGATAAGTCATGCCCAATGCCGTGAGTAGGAGAAAATATAGAAGTCTGGCTTGGGGGATAATGAATAAAGTTGGAAAACTCATCGGATTTGAACAGCTAACATTCGTAGTGTCTGCGTCAGACAATATTTATGTAATAAAATGTTCTCAGACTATCGAAAATGTTGTCTTAGTGTATAATCTCGGAAAAATGGCATCTTTTGTGAGGGGGCAGTTGCTCCCCTTGGATCCGCCACTGATCGTAAGTTATCACTAACTGTGGATGCTTTTCCAATATCTGTCACCTACGCTCGTAGCCAAGTAGCTGTCCTTTTCGCCCCTAAGTTTGCCCGTTGCACCGGCTACACCGCTGGTAGTATTAACAAGTTAATGATCCATGCCTGACAACCCAGATTACTATTAAGATTATTCCATTTCCGAGTGGCCATCTGTGCATTAGAAATTAGAGCCATTGACAGTCAAGCGCATTGTTAAATTATAATTACCCCAAGCATGTCTGGTGCATGGAACCAACAGACCAGCCGGGCATTACAAAACTAATCAGCATGTTGAAAAGCTAAAGCACATTTAAACTTAAGCACTTAACTTAAACACATTTGAGGCACTTTCTTGTCATGCACTACTGTAACAACAATGCATAAATGTTGGCCCAAGACACCAGTAATGCAAGCTGCTGCACTTTATCGCATGCAGCATACCAAAATCCAGCATGGAGCTGAAGGAATTTGTTTACCTGTTGCCCCCGCTGTGTACCTGAAGTTGTTATTTTGGTTCTCAAAAACATCCAAACGTAACAAGAGGATCGTTTTTGGACTCTATTGGTCGAGAGCTTTCGGATGGTATTCAGCTCGGTTTTACGCAAAGCTTAATTTGGAATTTAGACTAGTCTTTAAAACCATCTTCCGAGACAAGATGTGAGGATCTGACCACAGAGACGGCGCGGGTTAATCCGCGCCGTCTCGAGGGGTTATGCACCCCCGTCAGGTTTTCCGCGGATAGTAAAAGAACGGCCCGTGTCAGCGTGCCGAAATTTTGAATAGCTTTTCCCACATCAATTTGGCATGTTGAGTCAAAATTTTGAGGTCAGGTCATCTAGGTTCAACGAGTTAGTGAAGGTCAAGTGAGGTCTCTTCAAAAAAAAAGTTAAACCAGTCGTCACGCTTTTACGGATAAAGATATTTTAATGAAACTTTCAACGTTTGCTTATCTTTATGGACACAACAAAACGCACCAGAAGATTTTTCCCCCGTTTTTTATTACTTATTAGTTTTGCATATTTGCCCATTAGAGTTAAAATCGAAGATTCTGGCTAAAGTAAGCATTTTTTATTAGTGTAAGTTGACTTCTAACACAGTTTTTCTGTCCGGTCTATCCATTAGAGAAAAAAAATTAAAGAAAAGATTAAAACTCAAAATTTTGAAATTTCCCAAAAATAAGATTTTGATTTTTTGGTGGCCAAAAATTGTATGCCTGGTCAACTGCGTCTTCCTTTTCTGATTCCAAATAATTTTTGGTTTTTCAAATCTCCCCCAAAATGAACTCCCCAGAGCCAAAAACATGATGTAAATCGTGAAAATATAGGCCCCCTAGTGACGTCACTTTGGGGGATCTGGGGGTGGTGTCTGACCCTACTCGTCGAGCGCTTTCCGATGACACCTCTTTCGTTTTCGTGCGACGCTTAGTTTGGAGATTGGAGGGGGGGTTTATCCCCCCCCGAGACGGGGTGTGAGGATCTGACCGGAGGGACCGGAGAGGGTTAATTAACACGCGCCCTGGAGGGCCTCTGAAAATTACGGTAGTGAACTCGATTGTGTGCAAATTTGATGGTCTTAGGTCAATATATTCAAGGTCAAATGAGGTCCAATATGCCGCAATTTGCTTGTTTTCCGTGGCTTGGCTTGTTATTGTTATGGATCGCTGTGATTGTGTTTAAGTGCTCCAAAATGGGCATCAATGATGTTTTAGACATGACTAATAATGCAATACAGATGTTAGACCCCAGATGTTAGACCTCAGGTCACCTATATAGCAGCACTTTATCAGGTCAGTCACCTGTTCCAGTTACCGGAACCGGGCCGCAAACCCGACTGCTCCGTCGGGCGGCTCGGCGCAATCGGCTTCGCGAAGAAATGAGTGAAGTACATGAATGAAGTATGGAAACGCTAAGGTACACAACGACAAACAGTAGCTTTCAGGATGTATAGGGAGTAACATGCAAAATGATATCAATCCCACGACAGTCATTTGCATCCATGACAACATTCCAATTGACCAAGTTTGGTTCCATTAACCTGTCATGAACTTGACCTGACTTGACCTCGGTGACCTAATATGGCCTTGGAACTATATAGCATAACAATATACATCAAACAAGTCGCTAGTGTTGCCAAGAACACTTCCCTTTTGCTGATATACGGGAAGCGCATCAGCGCCGATTTTTGTGGTCTGGCGCTACGAAATGTTTTGACTTTAACGGCCTTCAACTCGAAAAATGTTCGGCCGGTTTCCGGAGTGGGCGGATTTCGCCTATTATGTAGGTGACACCCTGATGGTGTCTCATATTGTGTGGGTGACACCCTGGTGGTGTCTCATATTATGTAGGTGACAGCCTGGTGGTGTCTCATATTATGTAGGTGACAGCCTGGTGGTGTCTCATATTATGTAGGTGACAGCCTGGTGGTGTCTCGTATTATGTAGGTGACACCCTGATGGTGTCTCATATTGTGTGGGTGACACCCTGGTGGTGTCTCATATTATGTGGGTGACACCCTGATAGTGTCTCATATTATGTAGGTGACACCCTGATGGTGTCTCATATTATGTAGGTGACAGCCTGGTGGTGTCTCATATTATGTAGGTGACACCCTGGTGGTGTCTCATATTATGTGGGTGACACCCTGATGGTGTCTCATATTATGTAGGTGACACCCTGATGGTGTCTCATATTATGTGTGTGACACCCTGGTGGTGTCTCATATTGTGTAGGTGACACCCTGGTGGTGTCTCATATTGTGTGGGTGACACCCTGGTGGTGTCTCATATTATGTGGGTGACACCCTGGTGGTGTCTCGTATTATGTAGGTGACACCCTGGTGGTGTCTCATATTGTGTAGGTGACACCCTGGTGGTGTCTGATATTGTGTGGGTGACACCCTGGTGGTGTCTCATATTATGTAGGTGACACCCTGGTGGTGTCTCATATTATGTGTGTGACACCCTGGTGGTGTCTCATATTGTGTAGGTGACACCCTGGTGGTGTCTCATATTGTGTGGGTGACACCCTGATGGTGTCTCATATTATGTAGGTGACACCCTGGTGGTGTCTCATATTATGTAGGTGACACCCTGGTGGTGTCTCATATTATGTGGGTGGCAGACGGGTAGTGTCTCATATTATGTGGGTGACACCCTGGTGGTGTCTCATATTATGTGGGTGACACCCTGGTGGTGTCTCATATTATGTAGGTGACACCCTGGTGGTGTCTCATATTATGTAGGTGACACCCTGATGGTGTCTCATATTATGTGGGTGACACCCTGATGGTGTCTCATATTATGTAGGTGACACCCTGATGGTGTCTCATATTGTGTAGGTGACACCCTGGTGGTGTCTCATATTGTGTGGGTGACACCCTGGTGGTGTCTCATATTGTGTAGGTGACACCCTGGTGGTGTCTCATATTATGTAGGTGACACCCTGGTGGTGTCTCATATTATGTAGGTGACACCCTGGTGGTGTCTCATATTATGTGGGTGACACCCTGGTGGTGTCTCATATTATGTAGGTGACACCCTGATGGTGTCTCATATTATGTAGGTGACACCCTGGTGGTGTCTCATATTATGTAGGTGACAGACGGGTGGTGTCTCATATTATGTAAGTGACAGCCTGGACACTTTTTCACCTCTGCGGGTGAATCAACTTGCGTGAAACCTTCACCCATTGATTCAGAAGATAAGATTTCATCGGTCATTTTGAATATCTAAACTTGAAACAATGCTTAGGCATCTGACAATAGAGCACAGTCGATATTATGTCTTAGCGATCCAATATAATTATTATTATTATTTTTTTTTTTTTTTTTTTTTTTAATTGTCGTCCCCATATCAGATGCAGCAGCAGCCTATCCTAATTTGGCTGTATGCACCTTCATTGGGTCTTTCAGTGTGGGGCTTCCCTACGTGAGCTGCCCATAGATCAGGACAGCCAACCCACGGGTGCCTCGGGATGCAAGCAAGAGATACAACAGAATGTGATTATACCAATACTATTACCATCCCTTCTGTATTTTCTTTTTCTTTTTGCAGATAGACTACCACCAATTAGTAGAAAGGAAATGAGACCCCGGGAAAACCATGGGCAGGTAGCAAGCTAGTAGCGCCCACGGAATTCACAGGGTGACAAGTTGAAATGTTAGGGGGAGTACAGAAAAGATGAAAGCATTCAGACGAAGATAACTCATGCAGAATATGCATGGGTGAATACGAACCTAACAGAATCCTCCATCACAAAAAAGAAACAAAAAACAAAACGAAACAAAAACAAAAAGCCCATTCATTCACGCACATCATACTTTTCTGTGTTGCCTTATATTAACAGTGACGTTCTCTATGGCAAGGTATAATTTTTAAAAGTTATCTATATGAGTTCCATGAACTAGATTCAGTCTTCAGTTCTCGTTTGATATGTATAATTCCATAAAGTAATGTCTAAGGCATTTCTTTAGCACATTTTTTTCCCTTGGCACCTGTTCTATTCTGGGAAATATTTGGCAAATTACACTATTCCAGGATTTTGGTGCAGAGTATGTAATAGCAAACAGCCTATATTGTCGATAAGTAAATGGTATAGAGAAATGTTGAATGATTCTTGTATTAGTAGGTGTTGCATATTGAAAGAAGTCAGCCATAGCACATGGCAATGTATCATGTACAAATTTGTGCAGTATTAATATGTTTTGTTCCTGCAACATATCAGTGAACTTCAATATGTTGTACTTGATAAATAACTCATTAGTAGGATATGTATAATGCTTATAATCAATAATCCGTAATGCACGTTTCTGGGATTTTATAATTTGGTCTAATCTTGTGGGATAATTATTACCCCAAATCACCGCACAGTAATTTATATAGGGAAGGATTAAAGAGTTATATAAGTACTTCAGTTCTCGACTTGTAATGAAATATTTTGCCCTCCCCATAATACCCAAGTTTCTACTAATGATGGCTGTGACATAATCAATGTGCCCATGCCAAGTCAATTTTTCATCAAGCACTATGCCAAGATACTTGATTTGTTGTTTTCTGTTCACTTTTGCCAAATTGATCACTATATCTATGTCATTCCTGGGAGTTCCAGAATATATTTGATAATTTGTCTTTGTTACATTTAGAGATAACCTATTTGCTTTGAACCATGTTGTTAGCTCAGGCACAATGCCATTCATTTTATTCTGTAATTCATCTATATTTGTAGCCTTGACAAGAATAGCTGTGTCATCAGCAAAGAAGTACATATTTGCTTGTTTTAGAATTCTGGCCAAGTCATTGATATAAATGATAAATAATAATGGTCCTAGAATGGAGCCTTGAGGAACACCCATAGAAATTAACTCTGGTTCAGATAACATCTCGTATACTTTAGTTTGCTGATATCTATTTTTAAGATATGATTCTAATATCCTAAGTAGGGGACCTTCAACTCCAATGCACTGTAATTTCCTAACTAGTATGTCTGTGCTAACTGTGTCAAAGGCCTTTTTTAAATCAATATATAAGCCACACAAAATATCTCCATTTTCAATGGACTTGGTAATTTAATTATGTAAATGCATAATGGGCATGCATGTGCTATGATTTCTTCTGAAGCCAAATTGAAAAGGGCTTAGTACATCGTTTAGTTCCAAATATGATGAAAGATAGGAGTGTAATATTTTTTCCAAAATTTTAGAGAATATAGGGAGTAAAGATATAGGTCGATAATTTGTGAATTTATGACGTTCTCCTGCCTTGAATATAGGTACAACAACTGCTTTCTTAAAATCGTCAGGAAATATTCCGGTTTGTAGACAGATATTAAGTAGATGGGTAATCTGTTTCAATATACTTTGATATGTAAGCATTACAATTTTTGTGTTGATTCCATCTATGCCACCTCCAACAGATTTCAAGTTCCTAATAATTGATTCTACTTGAGCTTCATTGGTCCATATATTATCAGAAAACTTTGCATAGGTAGGTTCAGCTATGTATTCAGTAGGATCTTTTTCTGTAGGTGCTATTTTTTGTTCTTGCCTTTCTCCAATAGAGACAAAGAAATTATTAAATGCATTTGGTACAGAATTCTTTTCATATTCATTGCCATCTTCATCTACTAATGTATCTGGAAGTTTGGATCTAATTTTTTTCTTATTTATCAGTTCATTTAGGATGTTCCAAGTTTTTTGTTTATCCTGCTGATTGTGATAGAGTGCTGTTTGATAGTACAGTTTTTTTGCATCTCTTAAGATATGAACTAAAATGTTTCTATATTGTTTATACTCTAATTTATTTTGTATGCTTTGATTTTTTAAGTACTTCTTGCATAATTTTTTTATTTTATTTATGGAACATAATATTCCTGCAGTTATCCATGGCTTCATGGGGGTTCTCCTACTGCTATGTGTAAGTGTTTTAGTACAAAGCTTCATACCTTCTGTATATGCATTTATCAATTGAGAACATGCAACATTTGCATCAGTGTTGTTGTCAAAATTTTGCAGTGCCAATGCCAAATAATCATTTAATTTAGTCACTTGATTGTAATCAAATGCTATTCTATTATCTTTTGTTGAGGTTTGATTTTCATCAAGAGTTAAAGTCACAAAAATAGGAAGGTGATCCGATAAGTCTTCAAGCAATATTCCAGAAGAGCAGATATAGGAGAAATCATTTATAAATATATTGTCAAGCAAAGCCATTCCAGCACTATGTGCACGAGTGGCTTTTGTTATAGCAGGCCAAAATCCATATGAAGTGAGCAAGTTTAGAAATGATTTGCTATTTTTATCATTTCTGACATTCAGCAAGTTATAGTTGAAATCACCAGTTATAATAGTAAGTTTTCCTTTGTTTTCTAGGCTGTCTAGTAGCTTCTCAAACACACTATGGAAATCACTATGGGAGGAACATGGTGGACGGTACATCTGACATATTATTATGGATTTCTTTTTGTTTTCAATTTCAAGGTTTATTTCAACAAATGATGCTTCAATGAGGTTACTTTCTATGATATCAATACTTCTTGTTACATAGGATTTGCATACATAAATTGCTGATCCCCCACCCTCCCTGTAACATCGACTAGATGCAAACATTGTGTAATTGTCAATTTCAAAGAATTGTTCAGTATCCTTCTTCAGCCAAGTCTCAGAAATGCATATCACTGACCATTTGATGCCAGTGGTATCTAAGAAAACTAGTATATCATCAAATGTATTCTTCATGGATCTAGCATTTATATGTATTACGGAAAGACCACCACGCCATTCCATACTAAGTGAGTTTGGATAAGTGTAGTTACAGTTAGTTATAATATGTTCATGGGCTGGGAAATCACCCCCAAGCTCCACTTCTAAGTATTTTCCTAAATTATCTTGGTTTTCTTCCATGTTAAGTATATACATGTCGGAAAACTAACAAGGTGTACTATTCCTACCTTAAATCACCAACCAACCGCAGGCAAGAGTTTGTTGTGTTCTTGGGGGGACCCAAATCAGGGACGCCAGAAGAGCATTGTTGCTCATTCTGTATAAGACAAATTTACACATTAAATATTCAATTTACCACGGATGAATTTGTAATATAGGCAAATATATAGGTACCATTTTTTAACCTTTATTCACCAGGAACAGATTGATACCTATATGTAGAGATAAATAGTTTGTAATGACAAATCAATATATTACTTCGGAGCACAAGTAGCTTGCGATTGCCTGAGACAAGTATTTAGTAAATGATATTTACTCTACTGCTTAAGTGATGACTAAGTTAACGATAGTTTCTGATAATTAGATTATGCAAAGAGATATTACAGTATGATTAGCAACTTATGTTATGGGAATATTTACTATCTAGAAAAGCATTATCCTTTTATTTCACAAAAGAAACTTGTACTGTCCATGTATTTGCTATATGCCATCTAACCATCACTACCCAATTCATGGCCGCCCCCTGTTGCCCTACTAGCAAACAAACGTTTGTAAGCTCGTGGCCATTCATGGTTGTCTAGAAGTACCCAGGTGGGTAGTGGCGTGTAGGCTGTGTGTAGTACCAGGCGTACCAGGTATTCAAGCACCCAGGCAGGCACCCACTACCCAGGTATCTAAATAGGCATCCACGCAAGCACCAGATATGGCAGGCACCCAGGTATAATTTTTTAACAGTATCTGAATGCATGATGCCTGTAGTGTTCAATTACCTAATTCTTCATGATTTCAGAAAAAAGACAGTTTTCAGACAGTATGTTAGAATTCCTATTGTGATATTGTGAAAAGTGGACAATCCATTGAAATCCATCCATTGACAATTATATGAACACAGACTCAATTGCAACGAACACAGACTCAATTGCAACCAAAACTTCGAGCAAACCTATGCCTCGAGAGGGCTGGACCGATTTGTATGCAATCCTCACCAATGGAATCACCGCATGGGATACCATTGGCGCCTTTTAATATCTATGTCTTAAGCGATATCCAACAATTATAAATCGGCCAATACTGATGTTTTCATATTGCAGACAAAACCATGCCCCGAGGTGTCTGAACCGCGTTGCATGAAACCTTTACCGGTCGATTCAGCGTATGCGAGTTCATCGGCTCGCTTAAATAGTTAAGCCCGGATACATAGTCCGGATACATAGCCCGGCTACATAGCCCGGCTACAGAGCCCATACCAAGTCCGGCAGTCTTACGATATTAAATCAACCAATTCTTAGATTTCCAAATAGCAGCCAGCACCATACACCGAGTTGGCCGAGACGAATTGCATGAAAACTTCCTTAATCGGTTCAGCGCATGTGACTTCATCGGTGAGGATTTCATGCAAATCGACCCAGCCATCTCCTATCATGGTTTTGGCTGCATATAGGCAAATCTTAGAATTCGTCGATCCCGGGATTTGCAGACATCGTCCCAGGCTTAGATGTTCAAAAGCGCCGATGAAATCCCACATGCTGAATCGACTGTTGGAGGTTCCATGCAGATATGCGCACAACATTCTCGAAGCATGGCTTTGGTTGCAAGTTTTGTCTGTAATTGAGTCTGTGACCGGCTTTAGGCACCATTACAGGCTTAGATATTCCAAAGCGTCCATGACATCGCATCCTCGGAATCGATTCGTTAAGATTTCATGTAAGTCGGTCGAACCATCTCGGAGTTATAGTTTGGCTGCAAGCTCTGGCTGCAAATTAAGCCCCCCTGTCTTCCTCACATTATGTGACCAGTAGTCCAGTGATGGTGACTACCCTTGCATTTGCTACAAATGAGCCATCCAAAATGAAGTGAGACATAAATGTGTCTTGCATACAAGACAAAGCAAATAACTCGACTTGAAGCGACGAAAAAACTCAAGCGTCTGTTGGTGGCACCTCTTGATATTTGCTTGGCCCTAAGAGCGATATAGAAACAGGGACTCAGGTTCATCAGCCAAGGTTACAAGAACCAAAGAAACAGGGAATACATTCAGCAAGAACAACAAATGCTTCAATAAGGGCAGCCTGCCGCTAAGTTTCACTGGCTGTCATTGGCGGACAATTGCTGATAGACAGAATACTGAAGTATCATTGGTGCTCATAAAACTTTCAGTGGCACGAGAATGGGCCCTAAACGTTCGGAAGGGAGCCATCCAGCAAAATTGTGTTAATCAATACTCAGGAACGATGCATATGAAAAAGTATTGTGCCTTATTGTACTAGCCCCGCTGCTTATCAGAATATTTGCGACAGCATTGGGAAGAAGAACTAATCACAAAACAAGTTGTTGGATTCAGAAACAGTTACCCCAATCGGAAAATCTTAAGTTTTCCAGGTCTCTGGATCTGGGGCGGGGTCCTGGCTCCCCCCCCCGCCCTTCCCACACCCGGTGTTTCCACCCATGCATTTATAGGAATCGGAAGAAAGGCAATTGTCTTCCTTCCTGTTCTTTCCAAATAGCTTCATGCAGTCACTCTTGACCTGATATGGCTCTTCAGTGTGAACCGTTACAAGAACTTGCGCAGTAAGCCTCATTTTTTACTCGTCCTAAACGCTCCTCTAGCAATGGAAGCAGCAACAAGCAGCCATCGAACTGACAATCTCTCCGTATTTGATGTCAAGTTCGTTGAAGAATGTTCAAATACTTCGCAAATACCGACTCCGGCTCAGAATCGCAATCTGGATCGTAGGTAGGTCAGTGCACTCATTATTATCGAAATCTGAGGGGTGTAGTGAACAATTTGGGGGTCTACCTTTGGTTCTGTAATTGGTATATTGCCAGTATTAGTACCTATTGTAAATCTGAAATAAAGCTTAATCTAACCACCAGGGCCATGTAAAACAGCATGCCGTCACGTTTGGTGTATCAGCAAAAAAGTAAAGTCCTAACTTGGCCACATTTGAGTTCTATCTTTCATATTTTGCACTGCAGGAAGCCGTTTCATCCAAACCAAAGGCAGCTAGCTGGCGGCTGTTGCAGACCTCTGCAAGTAGTAGTGCTACGTACACTAGACCGGCTTAGATTCATGATTAACCTTTCAACACCCTGCGTATTCCCTGAAGGTCACACATCAGGTGGCAGAGACCAACGAGCGGACCTTGAGGTATAGAAAGAAGCAGCACTGTTGAATGGCGTCAGGATTTTCAGATCCGTCGGTTAGAACATGCAAACCCATGGGGACCAGTTGAACCCCCTGACGATGTTCAATGAAATACTAGACTGTGCGGCTTTTGTGGAGCTGCATCTCGGTCAGGCGATGCCCCATTACCATTGGTCTTGCTTGATCAGCCTGGGTCGTCTCATGGCCAGACCCAATATCCGTCCCAGCCCAACTTTTCACATGCCATTCACAAGTAAACAGCACTATTGCATTGCATGCGATGACCCTCTCTTGGCTTCTGCGATCGGCACAGGACACAGACTGGCCGCGTTTCCGGCGTTGCTAGACTAGGACACGCTGAGCTCCACAGACTGAGCTCGTGTCCGGCGGATGAGCGGTTCCACAGACGCGGACACGCAGAGCTCCCCAGACTGAGCGCGTGTCCGGCGGATGAGCGGTGCCACGGACGCGGACACGCAGAGCTCCCCAGACTGAGCGCGTGTCCGGCGGACGAGCGGTGCCACAGACGGGGACACGCCGAGCTGTGTCGGCAGCCTGCCAAGCAGTCGTCCCTGGGGTCGGCGGCGCCGTGCTGGTCCCGGCCCTGCGGCGGTGCGGGGCCTTCCGGTCGGCCGTGCCCCCGGGGAGTCGCAGATGATGGCTACAATTACCTAATGCTACAGATACGTCTGGCGGCCGGCGGGGGACCGGTTCTTGATTGTCAGCAGCGGGGGCCACAGCCCCGCTGGGAGCGGCGGTCGGCCCGTCCGCCGGCCGCCGCCGGACCGCAGTCTCTGCCCGCGCCGGCCGCAGATCAGGGGCGGCGCCGCAGCGCGGCAACGGCTAGCGTTAGACCAGCGTATGGCACGGCACCACACCAGCGGCCAGCAGCAGTGGCCAGCAGCAGAGCAGCGTATGGCACAGCACCACACCAGCGGCCAGCCGCAGTGGCCAGCAGCAGACCAGCGTATGGCACAGCACCACACCAGCGGCCAGCCGCAGTGGCCAGCAGCAGTGGCCAGCAGCAGAGCAGCGTATGGCACAGCGCCACAGCAGCGGCAGTGGCCAGCAGCAGAACAACATACGATACAGGTACTACTATTACGCATACTAACATGTAGAGCAAGCGTGGTCGTCGTTAGACGGCTAGCATATAGCAGAGTTGCTGCCGCTAGGGGAGTGGCTTACATTGCAGGCACCGTCAACAGAAGAGTCAGGTGCAATATACGGGCTTCACATACAATGGCGGTCAGCACTGTGTATCACACCTTGCCCTGTGTGAAGTGGCTATCCAGCGTCTCAGGTATGGATATGGCCGTGAGCGGACTGCTGTGTGCTACAATATGCGTTGCATTTTCAGTAGCTTCAGGTGATTTTTTGTTAAATGCTGATGAAGTACCTGTTCTGTTTTAAAGACTATTGAGCTCGAGTGATGCACATTCACAACAGTTAGCTCGGTTTTGCCGAGGGGGAGAAAGGTATTGCTGAGCTGTGCGAAGTCAACACTGTCGTTTGAGATGTGCTGTAGATCTCAAACGGCGTCTGAACCCTCCCTGTCTTTCCGGTCAGATCCTCACACCCCGTTTCGGGTGGGTTCAGTATATACCCGCTATAATCTCTAAACTAAGCGTCGCACGAAAACGAAATAGGTATGATCGCTAAGCGCCCGGCGAGTAGGACCAGAAACAACCCTAACATTTTTGCTCCGTCAAAAAGTGCCGTCATCAGCAGGGTTTATACGGCCATGACTGACGTCATGTTTTTGGCTCTGGGAGTTCATTTTAAGGATGATATTAAAAACAAAACTAGTTTTGAAATCAAAACAGGAGGGCCGAGATCGACCGTAGTTCGAACATGTTACCCACCCAAAAATAAAATGTGTATTTTTTATAATTCGCAAAATGTTGAGTGATGTAAATTTGTATTTTATAATGGGTTGATCGCACCGCGAAACATTGTTTTAAGTAAACGTAGCCTAAAAAGTGCTTACTTTGGCCAGAATCTTCGAGTTTGGCCTTAACAGGCAAATATGCACAACAAATAGGTATGAAAAACGCACAAAAAAACATATGTTGCATTTTGTTAGGTTCTTAAACATGAGTAGACGCAGGAAGTTGCATCCAAATGTTTTATCCGTTAAAGCGTGACGGCTAGTCGAACTTTTTTTTGGAGGTGACCATATTTTACCTTGAATTCCTGGGTGGCCGTGGATGACCTGACCTCAACATCTTCACACAACATGTCGATTGATGTTGAAAATGGTATGTCAAATTTCGGTGCGCTGCCGTGCACGTTTTTTTTCACTATCTGGGGATACCCTTGTGGTGAAAAAGACCCCCGAGAGGGCGCTGGTTAAGTTGAAATATTACCAGAACTCTTACCGATCCATTGTCGTGCTGTCAGTACTCTACCTGTTCTATCGACTGCCCCAGCGATCTATTTTAACCTCACCCGATTGCTTGAGTTAAAGAACCACTAGGAATTCATCTCGTCTGATGCACTGTCATGATCCATCGTATAGCTACTCCACCGTATCGCCGAGGGTGACTCCAGGGGTATAGGATTATCAATCCGAACTGCATGGGCTCCCTGGATGCAGAACAGCCACCACGTGGAAGTACCCCACTACATGACTTTGGCTTTGACCTGTAGAAAGTACTCCACTCGCCCGCTGTCAAAGAGCCGCAGTTCGTATGCGTATATTCAAGAGTGTATTTCAAATACAAAAATTAGCATACCTTGTGCTCTGTTGGGTTTGTGTACCTTGTGCTCTGTTGGGTTTGTGTACCTTGTGCTCTGTTGGGTTTGTGTACCTTGTGCTCTGTTGGGTTTGTGTACCTTGTGCTCTGTTGGGTTTGTGTACCTTGTGCTCTGCTGGGTTTGTGTACCTTGTGCTCTGTTGGGTTTGTGTACCTTGTGCCTCTGTTGGGTTTGTGTACCTTGTGCTCTGTTGGGTTTGTGTACCTTGTGCTCTGTTGGGTTTGTGTACCTTGTGCTCTGCTGGGTTTGTGTACCTTGTGCTCTGTTGGGTTTGTGTACCTTGTGCTCTGTTGGGTTTGTGTACCTTGTGCTCTGCTGGGTTTGTGTACCTTGTGCTCTGCTGGGTTTGTGTACCTTGTGCTCTGTTGGGTTTGTGTACCTTGTGCTCTGTTGGGTTTGTGTACCTTGTGCTCTGTTGGGTTTGTGTACCTTGTGCTCTGCTGGGTTTGTGTACCTTGTGCTCTGTTGGGTTTGTGCACCTTGTGCTCTGCTGGGTTTGTGTACCTTGTGCTCTGCTGGGTTTGTGTACCTTGTGCTCTGTTGGGTTTGTGTACCTTGTGCTCTGTTGGGTTTGTGTACCTTGTGCTCTGCTGGGTTTGTGTACCTTGTGCTCTGTTGGGTTTGTGCACCTTGTGCTCTGCTGGGTTTGGGTCGCCTCCTCCGGTCCCGGTGTGCCGCTCCGTCGCTGCTGGGACAATGATCGTCCGACCGACTCTCCGTCGGCTAATTGCGGCTGTCAGCACCAGTGGTGAATGTCTGACGGCCGCCGCAGTCGCCTAATTAGCAGCACGGCTCCATGGATACGGCCAGCCACAGGTGGTGTCTGCCGCTGTCTGAGAAGACTGTCCCGAGCGCGTTGGCGATGCAGGACGCTGTTGCATCGCGATGGCGGTCGGGATGCCTCGGCGAGCTTGAATGCATAGACATCAGGAATTGAGTGTATGCTATGGCAGATTTTTGCTTCAGGTTCAGGGTGCCGGAGGTCTCAAGCAGCCAGCTCTGAGAGCGAATGACACCGCCAATTTCGTTTAAAATGTCTCTCCTGTATCACACGTCGTTCTGGCATTGCTCGCTTAATATGCGTGCGCTCAGTTTAACTTGTTCCACTCTCCGCACCTGTTTCGGTGGGTTGGTGCGCTCAGCTGGAGAACGAGACCACGCTCATCTCATGCAGAGTGCGCCGCTCTACGCGCCAATCGAGAATCCAGCATCCAGGAGATGACGCAGTGACAGACGACCGCGCTATTGTCTACTCGCCAAGTCCGTCCCCAGTTGGTGGTGGGCCGCTTCCGTTGGCGGTGCGCCTCAGCACCGACTAGCTGGCACCGGCTCGGCAGGGCAACAGGGGGCGGTGCTGCCCTCCGCGCTGTGCGGTCGGTCCGCGGCCGGCTGGTGGTTTCGCTGATTCCGCACCGCGCAGCTATTCGAATTCTGCTCGTGCTTAGATCATCACAAATGTAAATGGAAGCCGACCACGGGCATTTTATTGATGCGGATTTGTCAACGCCCCAAATTGCTTGCGTCGCACGATTCGACCAAGAAATAAAATCAATTTGGTTGACAAAAGCCGTAGCCTGCTGCGCCTGTTGATGGGGCACAAGTGTTCTATAATCAACAAGTTTGGATGAAGAAAAACTATCTGCGAGTTCTGAAAGAATTCGACGTCTGAGCCGGCCTTCGCGTGCCGCAGACGAACGAAAACAGATTGGCTGGAAATTGGGTGGAAATTCCTGGCTTTACTACACGAAGTGGACGGGATATGTGAAATAACACCCTCTCAACGGCGGCCGGAAAATACGCACAGGATGTGGACACTTATATTTCCAATTCCGCGTGCGCTTTGTGTGTGAGCAGGCTCGTATCACTCCCATATTTGTAATTCCCGACTCGACACTGCACCGGTCGAGCCACCTGCCAGCCAGGCAGCACAGCCGGCCACGACGCGCCGCCAATGCCACAGGCTCCACAAACGCCGCATCGCCAATCGCGCCGGCAGGAGCGCAAATAAAACTCGATCGATGCGCGCATCCACTCGATCGTGCGGCTGAATATCAAATCAGTCGTGAAAACAATGGCGGATGATTTGCGTCTCGACGTGCCGGTTGTCGGCCGACCGAGAGCGGCGACAGCTGACGGGAGACTCACGGCCAGGAGGGCCCGTCACCGCTCGGGTCTCGGCAGGGGGGACCGTCACCGACCGAGAGCGGCCGCAGCTGACGGGAGACTCCCGACCGGGAGAGCCCTTCACCGACCGGGTGTCGGCCGACCGAGAGCTGCCGCAGCTGACGGGAGACTCCCGACCGGGAGACTCCCGACCGGGCCCTTCACCGACCGGGTGTCGGCCGGGAGGGGCCGTCACCGGCCGAGAGCGGCGGCAGCTGACGGGAGACTCCCGACCGGAGGAGCCGTCACTGCCTGGGTCTCGGCCGATCCTCGATCACAGCCATCCACCAGCAGGCTGATGGTAGCCTTATAAGTACGATAATGGTCATGTCTGAAGTCCAGGGAGTTAAACAAAGCGGATACGGGTCATTGTCCATTGACTTTGATGGTCCTTGGTGGTTGTCTTGGACTGCCAGTGATGAGAGCATAGTTATCTAGCAGACCCATGCCCTTCCTCAAAGCGTAATTGGCTTATGTCTGATGTAGTGGACCTTATGTCAAGCAGGAAATTAATAGTATTGGTGAAAATGGTAACATTCAACCTTCAAACTGGAAAAATAAGAATATTCTTCTTTTGGGAGAGGACGATGTTCTCTAGATGGCAAAGATTCAGGACCAGTCTGTTTTTGTTTCAACCCTGTAATCGTGGTGTTGCAAAGCTATATTGGAAGCTTTGTTCTGGCATATTTTGCATTTTATCTGCATTCACTTTGAGTAACTGAAGTATGTTGCAACACGCATTGGCATTCTCTGTGGGCACACTTTTAGTATCATCAGTGTGGGTCTTTACAATGATTTGGCATTCTTGGTTGACATATCACAGTTCTAGCAGACCCAGTGTGTCAATGCAATTCTGAACCTGTTTTGTCATGCTGCACCTTTGCATGATTGCTAAGGTCATGACATGAATGACATGATGGCAATGCTATGACATGAATGACATGATGGCAATGCTATGACATTTATGTCATGGCAATGTATCGGCATTGTATTTTGTGCCAACAAAGTTTTGATGTTTTCTCTTCTTTCAGCAATCTATTGGAATTTTTATGTCATAATACATTTCAAGCATTCTTAGTGTGAGACACAACATTGAATTGCAGGCATGCGGTGCCATACCTGTTTGCACTGAGACTCTATTTTGCTGGTTTTGCTAGTTTCATTCAAGGCATCATGATCATACAACTGTCAATTCAATTCATTCACTTTAGGTTTTTGTCCAAAGGAGCAGAGGAGAGCTTGATATTCACTCAATCATATCGGGAAATATTAAACAACTTACAGTTCTGGCTTTTGTTGTCGCATATAATTGTCCTGTGAGTTGTAGAAAAAAGCCCTAACAATATGTTTGTAGGTTGTTATTGATTTATCTTGCAAACGAGTGAAACACGTACTAAAAAGTTGTAGAGAGATAAACAACATTAAATACATGCAATACAGTTCTGTTCAAGCCCTCCATTCATAGCAGGTTAGGTATTAAGACAAGCTTGCAAAGCTTTGAAGCTCTCATTTTGCTTACTCAAGTAATTATTTTGCTTACTTGAATTTTTTGCCAATTAGACAACTTGATAGATAATCATCTGTTTGCTGTTAAAATGGTAACTCGTGATAAGTATAAATACATGGTTTTATTACGTATGGCGACTCATCGGTTCCATGCCACCTGGACGCCGATAATTCGGGATGGATCAACTGGGAGCCGGTGATTCGGCACCAAAAGGACTAGGGACTATGCTAGCCTAACATGGCCGAGCCTGACCTGCCTTTGCCTAGCCAAGCTTCAACCAACGCAGCCTAACATAATCGTACCCATTTACATTTAGCCCAGAAATTGCTTCGTTCCTCAGTCGCCGGTCCCCGGTGGGCCGAGCACCTCCTGCCTTTCGGTTACATGATTTGCTTTGTATCATCGACTTTCTTGTATTTTGCAGATGTTGCGAGTGGATGCTGGAGAGAGGCCTCAGCATCAGAAGGGTCGACGAGATGCTGGGTTCAGCCTGCTCACCAGGCTTACGGCGCCACTTCTGTGGGTGAGAGAGGTCAGGATCGTCGGGTGTCAACGGGGGAAGAAGCGTCAGGTTCATCACAGCCATCATACAAGACGTGAGAGTGCTCAACTTCGATGTTCTTGAGAGAGGTGTGACCGCCGGCGGTGCTGAAGAATTCGTACGAACGCCGTCTGTGATCTAAGATAAGGAGCCGGCAGACCTCATCGTGGACAACGCTACCAGTCTTCGACGTCTTTTGGCCCCTTCACAACAGCATTCGATCCGCTTCGTACCCCATACTCCCCATTATTAAACCACATCGAGAACTGCTTCTCTGCTCTCAAATACCATGCTGAGCAGCGCTCAGCCCGCATTCAAGACATGGCAGACGACAGCACGCTCCCGCAGCAAGACGGGAATGGGACTGATGGACTGGACAAATCACATTCTCATCCGGAAGTGTTCGCATCGATGACCAGCATGGCTCTGGAAATTGTGGCTGCAAATTTCAGACATGCCGATAGCTATACACTGGGATGTCTACGTAATGAGGTGTTCCTCCCTAGATGGAATGCGACTGAAATGTGCCATATGATTTGCTAAGAAGTGTTTTTGTCCGCAAATATACATGAGGACGACGAACGCATCATTGGTCTGATACACGATGTGTGAAATGGAATCTTGACTGAATCTCATAATATACGTATAAAACTTCTCGCTACAATTTCATCACATCAAGAACATGATTTTCGAATGCGGTATTATTTGTGGGCAGCTCGACCTTCAGCTGCCCGACACAGAGCCCTGAGTTTCCGTATGCTATCCTACCGTACGAACACTTTTCCAGTTTAACTCGCCAGTAACCTGCAAGTGTTTAAAACGTACTTCAAGATGCCAGCTTTCGACCCATTTGAGATGGAAGGTCGTCCGCGTACGCATAGCAAATATTTGTGACTGCGTCTTGGCTGGCAGCTTTGCTTACATCCGAAGCCGTCTGCTGAAGCGTCTATTGTGTTTGATCTGAACGTACCACAGCGCAGATATGTTTTGAAGTGTAGTTGTCAGCTATCGCATGAGGCGATTCAACAGGCCTATTGAATGTTGCGGTGGCCAGCTCAGGTCAGAATGTCACAGTCTGTGCTGTCGCAGTGACCACCTCAGGTCAGTATGTCAGTCTGTGCCGTCGCAGTGGCCAGCTCAGGTCAGTATGTCACAGTCTGTGCCGTCGCAGTGGCCAGCTCAGGTCAGTATGTCAGTCTGTGCTGTCGCAGTGGCCAGCTCAGGTCAGTATGTCACAGTCTGTGCCGTCGCAGTGGCCAGCTCAGGTCAGTATGTCACAGTCTGTGCCGTCGCAGTGGCCACCTCAGGTCAGTATGTCACAGTCTGTGCCGTCGCAGTGGCCAGCTCAGGTCAGAATGCCACAGTCTGTGCTGCCGCAGTGACCACCTCAGGTCAGTATGTCACAGTCTGTGCCGTCGCAGTGGCCAGCTCAGGTCAGTATGTCACAGTCTGTGCCGTCGCAGTGGCCAGCTCAGGTCAGTATGTCAGTCTGTGCCGTCGCAGTGGCCACCTCAGGTCAGTATGTCACAGTCTGTGATGTCGCAGTGGCCAGCTCAGGTCAGTATGTCACAGTCTGTGCCGTCGCAGTGGCCAGCTCAGGTCAGTATGTCAGTCTGTGCCGTCGCAGTGGCCACCTCAGGTCAGTATGTCACAGTCTGTGCCGTCGCAGTGGCCAGCTCAGGTCAGTATGTCACAGTCTGTGCCGTCGCAGTGGCCACCTCAGGTCAGTATGTCAGTCTGTGCTGTCGCAGTGGCCAGCTCAGGTCAGTATGTCACAGTCTGTGCTGTCGCAGTGGCCAGCTCAGGTCAGTATGTCAGTCTGTGCCGTCGCAGTGGCCACCTCAGGTCAGTATGTCACAGTCTGTGCTGTCGCAGTGGCCAGCTCAGGTCAGTATGTCACAGTCTGTGCTGTCGCAGTGGCCACCTCAGGTCAGTATGTCACAGTCTGTGCTGTCGCAGTGGCCAGCTCAGGTCAGTATGTCAGTCTGTGCCGTCGCAGTGGCCACCTCAGGTCAGTATGTCACAGTCTGTGCCGTCGCAGTGGCCAGCTCAGGTCAATATGTCACAGTCTGTGATGTTGCAGTGGCCAGCTCAGGTCAGTATGTCACAGTCTGTGCTGTCGCAGTGGCCAGCTCAGGTCAGTATGTCACAGTCTGTGCTGTCGCAGTGGCCAGCTCAGGTCAGTATGTCACAGTCTGTGCCGTCGCAGTGGCCACCTCAGGTCAGTATGTCACAGTCTGTGCTGTCGCAGTGGCCAGCTCAGGTCAGTATGTCACAGTCTGTGCTGTCGCAGTGGCCACCTCAGGTCAGTATGTCACAGTCTGTGCTGTCGCAGTGGCCAGCTCAGGTCAATATGTCACAGTCTGTGCTGTCACAGTGGCCAGCTCAGGTCAGTATGTCACAGTCTGTGCTGTCGCAGTGGCCACCTCAGGTCAGTATGTCACAGTCTGTGATGTCGCAGTGGCCAGCTCAGGTCAGTATGTCACAGTCTGTGCTGTCGCAGTGGCCACCTCAGGTCAGTATGTCACAGTCTGTGATGTCGCAGTGGCCAGCTCAGGTCAGCATGTCACAGTCTGTGCTGTCGCAGTGACCAGCCCAGGTCAGTATGCCGCAGTCTGTCGCCACAGTAGTCGTCGCAGACCACTGACATCGACCAGCATTAATTTGGCCATTGGAGGGTAGCGAGGTGAACGAGCCGCGGCGCAGCCCAATGGCGAGCTAGAGACAGACCAATACCGACACCGATATCAGCCACTGAGGATAAACGTGGCGCGCGGCCAGCACGGGCGCCGGATCTCCGTGGGTGCAATGGGCGTGACGTAGCGTCGGCAAGGGAATAACGGCCGTCGACAACATGCGACGAGCACGTCAAATAGAGACAAACCGGCACGACACCGAACTGATGCTTTGTACATTGCGAAAGTATGTTCATTAATTCACAAATAATGCATCCGACATTGTTCTTCTTGAAATGTTCTTTTGCCTGTGAGACCTCAGGAAGATGCAAACTATGGCATATGAGCAGGTGAATAAGGTGTAGCACACTGCAGTAATAATGTTGTGAATGTTCGTGTGTGATGTTTTTTAACCAGCATTTGCAAGTGTCAGAAGAATATCATAAACAAACATATTTCCTTTGCCACGCATGCGTTTATTTCATGCATGAGTATTTGTAACAACTTTGAGTCGTGACTCGCGTATTGAAGAAACGTTTTCACTATCCCGTTCTGCCGTACGCGCGCGTGTGTGTGTGTCTGTTGGGCTGCACCTTCGTCTATGCTTCTGTCTTTCACTAGTTTGTAATGTGCTCCGCCTATATATTTATTTATCTCTCTCCCTCTCTCTCTCACTCCCCTGCCCCCGCCCCCACCACCACCTATCCCCGTCACCGTCAGACGTTCTGCATCTGTATCGGAATGATCTGTCACACCGTGCAGACAGCGGCTGAATGGATCCATCGCTGCCGACCTGGCTGACCAGTGCTCTCCGAACGACACTTGTCGGACATCTGCCAGACATCTGTCGGACATCTGCCGGCCAGCAGACCTTCAGCCGCTGCCGTACCTTCAGACCTTCAGCCGCTCCGCCACGCGCGCTAATCAGTCGCTGTGCCAGGGGACGAGTGATCTAGGGGTAAGATGCTCGTCTCGCAATCGAAAGATTGTGGGTTCGAACCTCACCTGTCGCTACTCTTCGCCCGCGACCAAGCGGCGTGAGAGATTGGCGACGCTATATGACTCAACGGTCGACGTGTCGTAAAACCAATAACCAACCAACCAGTCGCGGTGCCAAGTGGCGCCAAATCCCGCCAGCCGTCACCCCTCGATCAGGAGTGGGTGGTGGTGTGCGTGTGCGTGTGTACACCGACATACACTGCCCGGGCACGTGCGCCCGCTCTCCTTCTGGTAATGGAATTTCGTCGGGTGTTCGGCGCGGACACGAGCCCACCTGTGATGCGCATTTTGGCAGCTCGCGAGCCCGTCTGACACAGTCCGGATGCTGGTGCACATGTTGCCAGTGAAAACACCGCAGCTAACAACAGTGCACAGGATGCGCGTCAATTTACCTGAAGATATAATGCCTGTGAAAACCAGTGCCAATTTCGTAATGCTTTGAAGTCCATCTTTTGGGCTCCGGCGCGCACGTTTGCTCAACCTTACATAGTATATTTGTTCTGTGAATGAATGGCTTTCAACAAGTGCATGGCATGCACACGTATGCCGGTGCCATGTATGAATGTATGCATTGGTATTTAGTCCTGTTTTAGTTTGATTTAATGAATTTCCGGACGTATTGTTGGTGCATTCGTTTCTATTCATTTTGAATTAAATTTAGATTGAATATGGAAATGGTATTAATGGAGACAAGTGTTATGATCTCTGCCGAAGGATTTTACATTGAATTCGGAGGTCATACAAAGGGAGTCGCTCCTGTCTGCTGAGCTCCGATCCAGTGCTGGCCTCTGATCCCCCGGCGGAGGGCCCTGGGTGCGCGCCTGCCGCGCCAGGTTCGGTGGCTAGGGTTCGCGGCGGTAGTCGCTGGTTGGCCAGCAGGGTCTACTACTACTACTACTACTACTACTACTACTACTACTACTACTACTACTACTACTCATATACTGCTACTGGTATTACAACTTCTACTACTACTGGTAGTAGCAGTAGTAGTACTAACATTTATATATATATATATATATATATATATATATATATATATATATATATATATATATATATATACATATATATATATATATATATATATATATATATATACATATACATATATATAGATATATATATATATATATATATATATATATATATATATATATATATATCATATATACATATATATATATATATAATGCATATACCTATAATTATATGCATGTATTCTCACACAGCATGCATGCATGCATGAATGCATAAATACAAACATACAGCCATCGGTAGACAGGATTTTATCATAGGCTCTTATCATAGGCTTTTATTATAGGCCCAAGGAATTCTTCCAATTGGATCCTATCCATAAGAGCTCTGCTACATGGGTAACTATATTTTTAGTTCCATAGTTCGGACATTTTTTGTTTCGGCTACCGATAGATTGCTGAGCCTGGTCAACCAGCGCTATCACGGGCCGATCGTATGAGCAGGAGGAGTCGACTGCTGATGTTCAATAAACGTAGCCGTCTGCAGTGTACCGTACGCGCGTCATCATTTCTACACTGGTACTGCAACAGGAGCAAAAACACTTCCTCTGGTTTTTGCGGGAGGAATGTTCCGTTTTGCACACATATGGCAATCCAGTCTCTTCCATAATCGCTGCAGTTCAAACATGGTGAAACAGAAATGCGGTGAATGTGCCGTGAATTTTTGTTGTACTTCGCATCGGAATGTCCTCGTCGTTGTTCGTGTAGTAGAATTGTCGAGCGACTTGTAACAAAGGAACAGAGCGCCTGATGATTTGCTTAGGTCCAGCCCAGTGTGGCATGGATTTAGCATGAGCCTAAGCCGGCAATAAAGCGATAATAAATGCAGAGCTGAACATCTCTCACGAGGCCAGGGGGTCCAAGTGTGTATTTTCAAGACGTACTTACAAACTGAATAGCGAAAATGAAAGATTAACATTCGCAGAGCACTAAACAAGGGGTGCCCAGACCCCGCCCCCTCCGTTCCACCCGGGATGTGCAGTCATGAATAAAGCAATGAGCAATGAATCCAGCATAAATGAGCAATTGGTTCAGATACCAAGTACCTCACTCCTCACACCTCACACAACAAGCCGAGACCAGCCGTCCGATGTGGCGGCGGCTCCTCGTGCTGGCGGTGTCTCTGACTCTCTCTCTCTCTCTCTCTATAAGCGGCCCCAGTTTGCAGGTCTACAGGACAGCGGTCAGCGAGCCGCCGCCAGCCAAGCACCACCCCGTCATAACGGCCGCAACAAACACAGCGTGACGCGTCGCCTGCGCCGTGGCAAGCACAGCGTGACGCGTCGCGCGGCGCCGAGCGTCACGGGCGCGCCGCATCGGAGGCGTGTCGCGGCCAAACACGCGCCACCACCGCCACTTCGCGCCACTGGCCGGCGCGCCACCGCCACTTCGCGCCACCGGCCGGCCCGCCACCGCCACTTCGCGCCAGCCGTCGGCCGGTCGGCGGCGGCGACAGTCGCTCTCGAGATGGCCCGAATTAAGACGGATTGAGACGACGGGGCGGCGCCCGATCACGGCCGATGGCCACGCGGCGCGTCGCCCCGCCGTCGCTTCGAATGACGTCACGGCCGTCGACGACGACGGTCCGGCCGTCCGAGAGTGCCTGTGTGTCTAATGTAGGCGCCGGCATTGCCGTGGAATCTTGCTATGAAGCGCTGTAGTGGGCATAATGTTCATGAATTTCGATTTGCATGCATGATTAAGCGAATTATCAAGATGCGCATGAAGTAGAATGCTATCCAATGAATGAGAGTGGATCGCTCTGGCCAGCATACGCGCCTGCTAGACGCACGATGCCGAACACCGCTCTAAACGGCCGACGGTGCTGGTCCCGGCCGAGGTCAGGTGGCTGCTGCCGAGATAGTCAAGTTGGCACCATGTGTGCGCAGGTTAGCTTGCAGTACGGCTGGCAGTACATATCGGTTGTTTTCTTCAATACAGTCACAGAATCGACAAATCTGGCATTGTACTGAGATCGTGGCTCAAAAGACCTAAGCAGACCAAACTAGATCAAAGCCAGAGAGCAAGGCAGATCAGACAACACCAGACCAAGACCAGACCAAAAATAGACACCAAAGAAGCGATTTAAACTAATAGTATACTAACTAGTGTAGCATACGAACTAGTTCATTGCTGAGTGTAGTATACTAACTACACTCAGCAATGAACGATTCTCAGACAATGGAGACATTTCCGTTTTTGAAAGATTTATGCAAAAATTGCCACGTATATCAACATCCTGATAAACAAGAAAAGAATTCAGTGAACTTTCTGGAGACAGTTTCCACCACACCTGTTCCTAAAGCTAGGTTATAACGAGTGGGCAAATATCCTTGAATGCCATCACTCCTGCAATTATCGTGGCAAGCAGTGGTTCCCACGATATAGCTTGGTGTGCAGTAGTGGCTTCCACGACAAAGCTTGGTGTGCAGTAGTGGCTCACGACACAGCTTGGTGTGCAGTAGTGGCTCCCGGCACGGGTGTGTTGCCCGATATAGCTTGGTGTGCAGTAGTGGCTCCCACGACACAGCTTGGTGTGCAGTAGTGGCTCCCACGACACAGCTTGGTGTGCAGTAGTGGCTCCCACGACACAGCTTGGTGTGCAGTAGTGGCTCCCACGACAAAGCTTGGTGTGCAGTAGTGGCTCCCACGACACAGCTTGGTGTGCAGTAGTGGCTCCCACGGCACAGCTTGGTGTGCAGTAGTGGCTCCCACGACACAGCTTGGTGTGCAGTAGTGACTCCCACGACACAGCTTGGTGTGCAGTAGTGGCTCCCACGGCACAGCTTGGTGTGCAGTAGTGGCTCCCACGACACAGCTTGGTGTGCAGTAGTGGCTCCCACGACACAGCTTGGTGTGCAGTAGTGGTTCCCACGACACAGCTTGGTGTGCAGTAGTGGCTTCCACGACACAGCTTGGTGTGCAGTAGTGGCCCACGGCACAGCTTGGTGTGCAATAGTGGCTCCCACGACACAGCTTGGTGTGCAGTAGTGACTCCCACGACACAGCTTGGTGTGCAGTAGTGGCTCCCACGGCACAGCTTGGTGTGCAGTAGTGGCTCCCACGACACAGCTTGGTGTGCAGTAGTGGGTCCCACGACACAGCTTGGTGTGCAGTAGTGGCTCCCACGACACAGCTTGGTGTGCGGTAGTGGCTCCCACGACACAGCTTGGTGTGCAGTAGTGGGTCCCACGACACAGCTTGGTGTGCAGTAGTGGCTCCCACGACACAGCTTGGTGTGCAGTAGTGGCTCCCACGGCACAGCTTGGTGTGCAGTAGTGGCTCCCACGACACAGCTTGGTGTGCAGTAGTGGCTCCCACGACACAGCTTGGTGTGCAGTAGTGGCTCCCACGACACAGCTTGGTGTGCAGTAGTGGCTCCCACGACACAGCTTGGTGTGCAGTAGTGGCTCCCACGACACAGCATGGTGTGCAGTAGTGGCTCCCACGACACAGCATGGTGTGCGGTAGTGGCTCCCACGACACAGCTTGGTGTGCGGTCTTCAGGTCGCGTGCCAAGGAAGATATGGACCGTCACTTTCGCTTCCCGGTCCGGGGATGCATGCACAGTATCCACACTTCATCCAGTCATTCTGCGATGCAAATTCAATGCACCACGATACACAGTGCACCGTAGGAGTGAGACCGACTCGTAGACATTCAGGCAGGCATCTCTGAGCTCTAGTCGCCTGCGAGGACACCGTTGTCATGTCAGTCTATGGGCGCCGGGGCAGAGGGCACTGTCTCTCTCTGCCTTGTCAGCCCTGAGGGCCGGGGACAGAGGGCACTGTCTCTCTGTCTTGTCAGTCCGGGGGCGCCTGGGACAGAGGACACTGTCCCTTTGTCTTGTCAACCCGGGGACGCCTGGGACAGAGGACACTGTCTCTCTGTCTTGTCAGCCCGGGGACGCCTGGGACAGAGGGCACTGTCCCTTTGTCTTGTCAGCCCGGGGCGCCGGGGGCAGAGGGGGAGTTATGGTCATCACGGGGTCGAGACGACGGCTGTGCGTCTCTGCTTCTCCCCGCCACCAGCCGGCCGTCCAAAACCCGGGTCGGCTGTGCCGATTTTGTGACCGATGAAGCCTCCCACACCCGGCGTCGCGCGTCGCATCCCGCTCCCGCGTCGCCGAGTGGCGTCGCGGCGCGCGCGCGCGCTTTTAGAGGGGCGTCATCATTTTCGTATCGGGCCGGCCGACTGCCGGCGCCGTCCGCGGCCGGTCGTGCTGAGTCGGTACTTTTTGCCCCCGGGCCAAATTGGATCCATGTGACGGATCGGTGGACACGGACGCAGGAGAGAGACAGGAAGAGGAGAAGAAGAAGATAGAGTGCGAGAGCGAGAGAGGGGCCGGGGAGACGCCGGGGAGGGTCGCTGCCGACTTGTGGAGCCACCCCTGGCGTCGGTATTAATCGGAGGCGGACGGCGGCACTGGCGCTGAGGCCGGCCGCACGCCGAGATGCTCGTGGCCGGGAGGTAATGCTCGTCAGTGTGATGGTGGTGCATGTCAGCAGCGCAGCATCGCTCGGCCCGAGGACAACGGAGTGCCAGCCATTTATATCGGAGCATAAAAGGCCAAACCAGAGAGGCCCCAGACGGACATGAGCATAGAAAATGATAAATGGCTCAGAAATTAAAACATGTTATTCTATCACTACGATTTCTTTGTTTAAAGCTGTCAGTGTTGTTAATACGGGTACGGATGCGCAGCAGGGAGCACACCATGGGGCTGTTCGACTTACTGTGAGGCTGTTTGACTTACTGTGGAGCTGTTGGACTTACTGCACACACTTGACTGACTAGCACAGTGGGTGCGCTCTGTCTCTGTCTCTGCCTATGTCTCTATCTCTGTCTCTGTCTCTGTCTCTGTCTCTGTCTCTGTCTCTGATTCTGTCTCTGTCTCTGTATCCGTCTTTGTCTCTGTTTTTGTCCATGTGTCTGTCTTTGTCTCTGTCTCTGTATCTGTATCTGCCTCTCAGTTTCTCAGTCTCTCAGTCTCACAATATTTCAGTCACTCAGTCGCTTGGTCTTTTTTAGTCTCTGTCTCTCTGTCTCTCTGTCTCTCTGCCTCTCTGTCTCTCTGTCTCTCTGTCTCTCTGTCTCTCTGTCTCTCTGTCTCTCTGTCTCTCTGTCTCTCTGTCTCTCTGTCTCTCTGTCTCTCTGTATCTCTGTCTCTCTGTCTCTCTGTCTCTCTGTCTCTCTGTATCTCTGTCTCTCTGTCTCTCTGTTTCTCCGCCTCTCTGTCTCTCTGTCTCTCTGTTTCTCCGCCTCTCTGTCTATCTGTCTCTCTGTATCTCTGTCTCTATGTCTCTCTGTCTCTCTGTCTCTCTGTCTCTCTGTCTCTCTTCTCTCTGTCTCTCTGTCTCTCTGTCTCTCTGTCTCTCTGTCTCTCTGTCTCTCTGTCTCTCTGTCTCTCTGTCTATCTGTCTCTGTCTTTCTGATTATCTGTCTCTCTGTCTCTCTGTCTCTCTGGCTCTCTGTCTCTCTGATTCTCTGTCTCTCTCTGTCTCTCTGTTCTCTCTCTCTCTCTCTCTCTTTCTCTCTCTCTCTCTCTCTCTCTCTCTCTCTCTCTCTCTCTCTCTCTCTCTCTCTCTCTCTCTCTCTCTCTCTCTCTCTCTCTCTCTCTCTCTCTCTCTCTCTCTCTCTCTCTCCCTCTCTCTCTCCTCTCTCTTTTCTCCCTCCTTCATCCTTACTATCCACTCACTATCACTCTATCACTATCACTACAATATACCACTCACTATCTCTCACGCACTCACTCACTCACTAAATGTTCCTTTTTACCCTGTTGAACGGGAAAAACCTATGAGATTACTGAACTGCAATAATCCAGCCGACGTTCAAAGATCTATGAACCTGGCGTAACCATCACAGTCGTCCTCCGAAGTGACAAAGTTCCGTCCGACCGGTTAACAATGTGTTGCATTTCCCCAGATGTCTGCCACCTCATCTGCATGGGATTAAGTGAAAAGTTCCCGAAAAGTTGGCCGGCGGCAGTAACTTGGCGACCAGAAGCGTTCAAGTATTCTGACTGGTGTGTCGCAGCGCCGCCCGGCCGGGGTGTCACGCAGCACGCGCCACCCGAGTGTGTGACAGTGTGGAGGTGGTGACAGACACCCAGTCGAGAGACTGGGTGTCTGTCGGTGTGCCCAGTGAAGGAGTTAGGTCGACAGTCCCGACAGCGGTGTCTGTCGGTGTGCCCCGTGACGGAGTGAGGTCGACAGTCCAGACAGCGGTGTCTGTCGGTGTGCTCAGTGACGGAGTGAGGTCGGCAGCCCAGACAGCGGTGTCTGTCGGTGTGCCCCGTGACGGAGTTAGGTCGACAGTCCAGACAGCGGTGTCTGTCGGTGTGCCCCGTGACGGAGTTAGGTCGACAGTCCCGACAGCGGTGTCTGTCGGTGTGCCCCGTGACGGAGTGAGGTCGGCAGCCCATACAGCGGTGTCTGTCGGTGTGCTCCAGTGACGGAGTGAGGTCGGCAGCCCATACAGCGGTGTCTGTCGGTGTGCCCAGTGACGGAGTGAGGTCGACAGTCCAGACAGCGGTGTCTGTCGGTGTGCCCAGTGACGGAGTGAGGTCGACAGTCCCGACAGCGGTGTCTGTCGGTGTGCCCAGTGAAGGAGTTAGGTCGACAGTCCCGACAGCGGTGTCTGTCGGTGTGCCCAGTGAAGGAGTTAGGTCGACAGTCCCGACAGCGGTGTCTGTCGGTGTGCCCGTGACGGAGTGAGGTCGACAGTCCAGACAGCGATGTCTGTCGGTGTGCTCCGTGACGGAGTGAGGTCGACAGTCCAGACAGCGGTGTCTGTCGGTGTGCTCCGTGACGGAGTGAGGTCGACAGTCCAGACAGCGGTGTCTGTCGGTGTGCCCCGTGACGGAGTGAGGTCGGCAGCCCATACAGCGGTGTCTGTCGGTGTGCCCAGTGACGGAGTGAGGTCGGCAGCCCAGACAGCGGTGTCTGTCGGTGTGCCCCGTGACGGGTTTAGGTGGACAGTCCAGACAGCGGTGTCTGTCGGTGTGCCCAGCTGAAGGAGTTAGGTCGACGTCAGCGCGTCTTGCCCAGGCGGAGTAGGTCGACAGTGCCGACAGCGGTCTCTGTCGGTGGGCTCACGTGTCGGAGCAGGCCAGGTGTCAACAGGTCAGGTAACAGTAGGCCAGGTGTCAGAAGGCCAGGTGTCAGCAGGCTAGGTGTCAGCAGGCCAGGTAACAACAGGCCAGGTGTCAGCAGGCTAGGTAACAGCAGGCCAGGTGTCAGCAGGCTAGGTAACAGCAGACCAGGTGTCAGCAGGCCAGGTGTCAGCAGGCCAGGTGTCGTCGGCCGGGCGCAGTGGCAGGTGTAGCAGGCCAGGTGTGGCGGCGGAGCGCAGCAGGCCAGGTGTGTCGGCGGGGCCCTGACAGGTTAGGTGTCAGCAGGCCAGGTGTCAGCAGGCCAGGTGTCGCGGCGGGGCGCAGCAGGCACAGGTGTCAGCAGGCCAGGTGTCGCGGCGGGGCGACAGCAGGCCAGGTGTCAGCAGGCGGGGCGACAGCAGGCCAGGTGTCAGCAGGCCAGGTGTCAGCGGCGGGGTGACAGCAGGCCAGGTGTCAGCAGGCTAGGTAACAGCAGACCAGGTGTCAGCAGGCCAGGTGTCAGCAGGCCAGGTGTCGCGGCGGGGCGACAGCAGGCCAGGTGTCAGCAGGCCAGGTGTCGCGGCCGGGCGACAGCAGGCCAGGTGTCAGCAGGCCAGGTGTCGCGGCCGGGCGACAGCAGGCCAGGTGTCAGCAGGCCAGGTGTCGCGGCCGGGCGACAGCAGGCCAGGTGTCAGCAGGCCAGGTGTCGCGGCCGGGCGACAGCAGGCCAGGTGTCAGCGGCCAGTGTCGGCAGGCCAGGTGTCGCGGCCGGGCGACAGCAGGCCAGGTGTCAGCAGGCCAGGTGTCGCGGCCGGGCGACAGCAGGCCAGGTGTCAGCAGGCCAGGTGTCGCGGCCGGGCGACAGCAGGCCAGGTGTCAGGAGGCCAGGTGTCGCGGCCGGGCGACAGCCGACAGACGCGCCACTCGGCCCGGTGTGGCCGCTGGCCGGCCAGGTCACCACGGGCCATATCTGCCCCCGAGTAACGACCCGCCTGACCGGCCCCGTCTGGCAGGTAATGTCCGGCGCGGACGGACCGCGTCGGCAGCGACGACCGTAACGCGGTTTGTCGGTCGTCACGACCCGCGGCAGGACAGTCGGCTGGACTGCGCCTGCCGCGTCTGTCGCCGGCACGTGCACGCCCACCGCCTGATTGGCCTGGCCTGCCTGAGCACGGCTGCGTGGTGCGCCACAACGGAATAGAGATAAGTGGTGCGGGGGCGGGGTGGCGGCCTGGCGGCGGCGGGGGCGGAAATCAGCGGTTGCGTCCGGATCGAGACGCGGATGCAGTATTGTCATCACAAGTGATGTGTGTAGATGGATTATGAGATACAAGGCTATCAAAGCAACCACGTGTAGGTCGTATATGCAACTCTTGAATTAACACAGGTGCTTGCTATTTTCTCTCGCGTTTCTCCTCGAAGCGATGTCAGCCGTTGCAGCAACTGGATCATCTATCAAACACCCAAGGTTCGCCGCCAGTTCTCAGTATCACCTCTTGCCTATGCACTCTGCAGTCGAAGCGAGCAGCAGGTGAAAAGGAGGTCGCAGAAAGTAAAGGAATGGTCGTGGAAGATGTGTTAACACGCGCCCTGGAGGGCCTCTGAAAATGACGCGCACTGGAGGGGGCGGATCCCCCCCCCCCTAAGATCTCGGCTCCTATTATAGTTAGAGTAGCGAAATTATCAGGACAGATGGACATAGTGGTGAACTCTATTGTGTACACATTTCATGACCTTAGGTCAATATCTTCAAGGTCAAATGAGGTCACATATGTCATATTTGGCTTGTTTTGCGTGGCTTGGTTTAACATGGTTATGGATCGCTGCGATTGTGTTTAAGTGCTCCAAAATGGGCATCAATGATGTTTTGGACATAGCTAATGATGCAATACAGATGATAGATCCGGAATTTAACCTTAGATGACCTATATATCAGCACTTTATCGGGTCAGTTACCGGTTCCAGTTACCGGAACCAGGCCGCCCGCCGGGCCGGCGGGCGGACGGCGCAATCGGCTTCACGAAGAAAGGGCTGAAGTACATGAATAAAGTATAGAACACTTCATGTTTACAAGGTTCACAATGACAAAAACAGAAGTTTTCAGTAGGGAGTAACATGTAAAATGACATGAATCGCATGACTGTCATTTGCGTTTATGACAACCACCCAGTTGAACAAGTTTGGTTCTATAGACCTGTCATGAACTTGACCTGAGTTGACCTCGGTGACCTAGCATGATCTTGAAACAATATAGCATAACAATAGACATCAAATAAGTCGCTAGTATTGCCATGAACACTTCGCTTTTGTCGATATACGGGAAGCGCATCAGTGTCGATTTGTGTGGTCTGACGCTGCGAATTTTTTTTTACTTTGACGGCCTCTAACTCGAAAATAAAAAAAAATCGGCTGATTTTCGTTTTTCTTATTTTAACCGACGAGCCGGACATTTCTAAGTAGGTACACAAAACATAGCGCATATCGACCGGTAAAATCGGGAGTTACTGACGAAAAATCTGAGTAGTGGTCGGATTTCGCCCCTCCCCCCCCCCCCATCCGGTACGCGTGTTAATAAGCAGGAATGCTAAATCATCGTTCTTACTATTCATACATTCTTGTTTTTTCGTTGATACAATTATTGAATCTGGGAAAATACCCAGATCCTCGACCACGGATGGCGCCAAGCAGAGGCGCCATGGCCACGGGCCACGGATGGCGCTAACAGAGGCGCCATGGCCACGGGCCACCGATGGCGCTAACAGAGGCGCCATGGCCACGTGCCACCGATGGCGCTAACAGAGGCGCCATGACCACGGGCCACCGATGGCGCTAACAGAGGCGCCATGGCCACGGGCCACCGATGGCGCTAACAGAGGCGCCATGGCCACGGGCCACCGATGGCGCTAACAGAGGCGCCATGGCCACGGGCCACGGATGGCGCTAACAGAGGCGCCATGACCACGGGCCACCGATGTCGCTAACAGAGGCGCCATGGCCACGGGCCACAGATGGCGCCAAACAAAGGCCAATCGGAGTGGATAATTTAGCCTCTCCACATGCACTACTCCCCTCAGTGCAAGAGGCGAATGCTTTCGTTGCGGAACATACATCAATAGTCTGCTGTGCTAAAGCTTCTTCTACATATACCAAGCCTAAAGCTTCTAATATCATCCCCGAACATTATTTTGTCGTGGCATCCTCTGGGCTTTCCACCAGAGAGTAAAACATCGCGCAACTACCGGTTAATCAACCTACCCCGCTATTAGGATAAGTTGTTGCTAACGATGGGGTAAGTTGATGAAACATTAAGCTAAACAAAATATGTTACCCATAGGTGGCATTAGTCTATGCCATCTGAAAGGTCCATATTTTACGCTTGCAGTAATAATACTGGTTTGAGTCCCGACTGTACATAGCTCATATTTGATGCCATTTATGGAATGTGCAAACGTTCATTCCGTAGCTGCATCATTTCCTTCGTTCAGTGTTTTCCGTCTGGTGAGAAATGGCCGTAGAAATATTGGATAAGATTATCTTGAATCGATTTAGCAAACACGTAAATACAAATACGCAATTCTGTGGTTATTTTACTTCATGACCAGTCCACAAAAGTTTATACAGGCTGATGTTGACGCAGGCTGATTATGTTGATGCAGGTTGTATCAATTTACCTCGCTGGCTTTCTGGTGCTGACTGCAACATGTTATGTAACATTGTGAGCACATTGTAGCGGTAAACGATAAATGCATTTACCGATGCGAAGCTGAGAGAACATGGTAATGACAATCCATCGAAAGAAGGCTAGCAAGTGGGCGACAAATTAGAAACTAATGGCGCAGCACAGACATTGAAATTTTACGTTCGCTCCAAAGACATACCACATCATCACCATTCCATTACCGCCGGTCGAAAAGACTTACGCTTGTTTTTGCCGTGAGAAAGGTGTGCCAGGAGCAACATGCGTGGTAGACATGACAATAAGCTTCATACTTTTGGAGGAAATGCTGCTTTATCATCCATCACGTGTATCAACTAGACCTGTTCTCCCCTATGTATGGAGTCTTGATAGTCATGATAAATAATCATGAATTAACCCAGGCAGATACTCACACCCAGTCTCGGGGTTCTTTTATGCCACTTTTAACTTCCAAACTAAGCGTTGCACGGAAACGACAGTGGTGTTATTGGAAAGCTCTCGACAAGTAGAGCCCGAAACCACCCCAAAATTGTCCCACAAAAAGTGACGTCACTAGTGGGGTCTAAGCGATCACCACTGACAAGACCATGGCCCTAAACATTTTTCCCGCCCAAAATCAACATTTTATTCATTTTTACGTGTCCAGTTTTTAGTTTCCACTTTTCTTGAATTTTATTTTCTAATGGGTAGA
This sequence comes from Ashinkailepas kermadecensis, assembly GCA_034440615.1. Classification (NCBI taxonomy): domain Eukaryota; kingdom Metazoa; phylum Arthropoda; class Thecostraca; family Neolepadidae; genus Ashinkailepas; species Ashinkailepas kermadecensis. Next base: position 89,442 of record JAOTOM010003195.1, read on the forward strand.
ACGGATCGCGAAGCGTTGTTTTAAGTCAACTTGCTCTCATAAAAAAAATCCTTACTTTAGCCAGAACCTTCGATGGGCAATTATAGAAAACTAATGTCATAAAAACGGAAAAAATGAGAGAAAAAAATTATCTGGTGCGTTTTCTTGCATCCTTAAAGATAAGCAAACGCTTAAAGTTTCATTAAAATATATTTATCCGTTAAAGCATGACGACTGGTTGAGCTGTTTTGGAGATGACCTCACTTGCCCTTAACTAACTCTTTGACCGTATACGACCTGACCTCAATGTTTTAACACCGAATGTGAAATTGATGTGGAAAAAGGTGTGCCAAATTTCGGTGCGCTGCGGCGCGCCGTTTTTCTTCTTCACTATCCGCGGTAATCCTTGGGCGGTGTAAAATGAATCCCCCGAGACAGAGATCCAGATTAAAATGGAAAGGCCCAGGAGAGAACACTGAGATGTGCATGATATCATAATTATTTTGCTGTATCTTTCTGCTATGATGTTGACGTTCAGGAACGCTTTATAATTTCGTAAATTATCACAATATTATTGTTGTTGATGGACAAACATTTTGGCGTTGGGGACAAGTTCGATTAGCCTACATATTAAATGAAAACAACTGCAGTACAAACAATAAATTGGAGAATCAGGCCTGGTCCGGCCCAACTCAGGCTCGTTGTTCTATGCAAAATGATAGTCCGGCCGCCCATATTGTCTGCCCAACACAATTCAAACACTGCTTGCTGCAATTATCAGTTGTCTGGAGATATTTAGCTTGATACTTGGGTGAAAACAGGAGAACCAAACCATTTATGCAGGGCTGCAAATATGGTTGCCTCTTTCAGCAGAATTGGTCCACCAGTTCCTGTCATGCTATCAGTGCAATAGTAAGTCCTCTCGGATCCTGTTGTGTTGTTGGAGGAAAGACGACCCAGCCCCCACCCCCGGGGGGGGGGGGTCCTTGCCACGTAAGCAGCGTGTGCGCCGTGTGGCCAGGACAGAAGAGAGCCGGTGGCCACCCCGGTGGCGCACGGCTATCACGGCGCATTAGTGACAGACGCCACTACCCTTTGATGCATCTGCGTCGGCGGCTGCGCCATCCATCGCCGCACGGCCCCGCCCCGCGCTGTTTTTGTCGTCAACCGCCAGCTGTGGCTGCCTCTGACGAATGGACGTCATCAATCGGTGACGAGCGGAGTGTCGTCCTGGACGCCATCAATCGGTGACGAGCGGAGTGTCGTCCTGGACGTCACCAATTGGTGACGAGCGGAGTGTTGTCCTGGCCGCCATCAATCGGTGACGAGCGGAGTGTCGTCCTGGCCGTCACCAATTGGTGACGAGCGGAGTGTCGTCCTGGCCGACATCAATCGGTGACGAGCGGAGTGTCGTCCTGGACGCCATCAATCGGTGACGAGCGGAGTGTCGTTCTGGCCGCCATCCTGGCCGCCATCCTGGGCGTCATCCTGGGCGTCATCCTGGGCGCTATCCTGGCCGTCATCCTTGGCGTCATCTTGCGCAATGCCCAGGTGTAATACTGGGCGTTATTTTGAATCCGATGCTGTACATCATTATGAGTGTCACCTGCGCTATATTCTGGGCATCATTCTGGGCCGCATCCCTGACGCCATCCTGGCTGCCATTCCGGACGCCATCATGAACACCATGCTGGACGACACCATGTGCAGCGCTCGAGTCACTAGCCGTCGAGGCAGTTGACCCGCCTGCTGGAGCGGCCGCCGGCGGACCGATTAGACGCCGCCGGGCTAGTTCGGTCCGGCGGCTGCAGGACGTTCACGGAAACGAGGGCCCGGCGAGAGCTCGGGCTGATATCGCAGCTAAATTGGCCTCTGACATAGTGGACTGGTCGCAGAGGCGGTCGGTTGTACGCAGACGGTGAAGCGCGGGGAATTCGTGTTTGTTTGTTTTTTTCTGATAGTGGAGGTCAGCGTTTTGGTTGCATTGCGACCGGAAGGTATGAGGCAGTTCATTCGCAATTGGTGGCGTCTTGACTGAACGTCCCTGACGAGGCGTGGAGAGCGTTTAGTGAACATTTAGTCTCCTATTGTCATGGATGAGGTCAAATCAAATGTCCGGTTCCATGCATCGGGTCAAGTGACAAAATTTGTGAATTAGGACAAGAACTATTAATTGACGTACGACTCGTCAACTGCGCATTAGTGAAGTGCGCATTGCGAAGTGGTAGGATCTGTTTCAGACATATGCAACAGTTCAGTCACTGCCTACCCAGCAATGATTGTTCTAGATGATGGCCATGGTAAAGGTCAGCATAGCTGTCAGCATTACTGCACTACATGATGCATTATGCTGATTTTTATTGGTCAGCTTGACCGGAAAATGTCAAAGAAAATACATCTGAATTATTGCATTGGCTTCAAGAAACCTCCAGGCGTCCAACACATGCGCTCTAACATCAAAATACTCACAAATACTCAAACAAATGAAGTCAAAGTTCAAGGTCAAAGTTCAATTTCATTAGCTTGATATTCCTGGTGTAAAGACTAAATATTGCTGGTTTTCGCGAAATATAATATTCAGACCCCGCTGGGTTCATTATATATGACTTGCATGCAACAATGCCTAGTTGCCCCATGGTAACATTGCCAAGCCAGTACTACAATGCTTGACCTTTTGTCACATTGAAATTTGGCTGAATTTCTGTCTGACCACATCTTCGATACTCAGACCCTATTTGAAATAGTATTTCAGATTATACTTGACATGTTGGCAACGTCAGCGGTCCAATTCAGAAATGGGGCGCAGCCATGCTCATCGCAAACAGCATTTCTCAACGTCGAGTAAAGTTAAATTCTCACCTGAGCTACTTAGCTGTCAGGCTCAAAATTATTTCCAAATTACTGTCATCACTTTATACATCTCATCGTCAGATGGAACCCCAACACAACGGGAGCTTAGTGATTTGCTGGTTCAGGTTCATCCACTAGTCCTCGTTATGGTTGACTTTAACGCAAAACACCCCCATGGGGAAACAGCCAGACGGGTACTAGAGCCCGCGAAATTCACCAGCTTATCTCAGACCGCAACTTAGTGCTCCAAACATCCGGGGCCACCACCCGCCACAATCCGACCTTAGCAGGTTCGAACGGTCGCATCGATTGAACGTGCCGTTCCCAACGGCTAAGCTCACTCTGTGGCTGTGTGGCTGGTCAGCCTCAGACGAACTCGGGCTGACCGATCACTGCCAAATCACAATTAGGCTCAGCACGGACGCGATCCACCGTACCAAATTATACAGACCATCATGGAACTTGAAAAGGGCGGACTGATCAAAATTAAAGGATTAAGTGGACTTCAACCTTGCGATTTCAGAGAACAGCAAAGGCGAAACAATGCCCAGGGCCATCAACTCGGCAGCACGAGACTCAGTCCCAAAAGGTAACAAACCTCGAAAAAGGCATCCACGCCATAGTAGACCTCGGATTGTCAAAGGGCAATCGTCGCCAGGCGCCGCGCCCAAGGGCGTCGCCACCGGGGGGCAGGGGGCAGTCGCCCCCTGTCGTGAGACCGGGGGCGCCGCCCCCTGAAATTTGAGGAGGCCCCTATCCGGAAATGCACAGGAAAAAAGTGAGCAAGGAGGCGGACGAGACATGGGGGGAGGCCTACAAGACGTGAGAGGAGGCCCCTAATTCGAAGAAGGAGTCACCTAGGGGAAGATAGCAGGCCCCAGAAATCAAGAGAGTGCCAACAATTGGTACGGAGGCCACCAGGAATGCAAAGGAGGCCCCCAGGATTGCAAACGCGGCCCCCGTGATTACGAAGGAGACCCCCATGATTGCAAAGGAGGCCCCCAGGATTGCAAAGGAGGGCCCCAGGATTGCAAAGGAGGCCCCCAGGATTGCGAAGGAGGCCCCGGGATTGGAAAGGAGGCCTCCAGGATTGCAAAGGCGGCCCCCGTGATTACGAAGGAGGCCCCCATGATTGCAAAGGAGGCCCCCAGGATTGCAAAGGAGGCCCCCAGGATTGCAAAGGAGGCCCCAGGATTGCGAAGGAGGCCCCCGAGATTGCAAAGGGAGGCCCCATGATTGCAAAGGAGGCCCCCAGTATTGCGATGGAGGCCCCCAGGATTGCAAAGGAGGCCCCATGATTGCAAAGGAGGCCCACATGATTGCAAAGGAGGTCCCCAGGATTGCGAAGGAGGCCCCCAGGATTACAAAGGAGGCCCCCAGGATTGCAAAGGCCCACATGATTACAAAGGAGGCCCCCAGGATTGCAAAGGACTCCAGGATTGCAAAGGAGGCCCCCATGATTGCAAAGGAGGCCCCCGTGATTACGAAGGAGACCCCCGTGATTGCGAAGGATGCCTCCAGGCTAGCGAAGGAGGCCCCCAGGATTGCAAAGGAGGCCCCCAGGATTGTAAAGGAGGTCCCCAGGATTGCAAAGGAGGTCCTCAGGATTGCAAAGGAGGCCCCAGGATTGCAAAGGAGGCCCACAGGATTGCAAAGGAGGCCTCCAGGATTGCAAAGGAGGCCCCCAGGATTACAAAGGAGGCCCCTGTGATTACAAAGGAGGCCCCCATGATTGCAATGGAGGCCCCCAGGATTGCAAAGGAGGCCCCCAGGATTGCAAAGGAGGCCACCAGGATTGCAAAGGAGGCCCCCAGGATTGCAAGGGAGGCCCCAATGATTGCAAAAGACTCCAGGATTACAAAGGAGGCCCTCATGAATGCAAAGGAAGCCCTCATGATTGCAAAGGAGGCCCCCAGGATTGCAAAGGAGGCCCCAAAGGATTGCAAAGGACTCCAGTATTGCAAAGGAGGCCCTCATGATTGCAAAGGATGCCCCAGGATCGCAAAGGAGGCCTCCAGGATTGCGAAGGAGGCCCCCAGGATTGCAAAGGAGGCTCCCGTGATTACAAAGGAGGCCCAAATGATTGCAAAGGAGGCCCCCAGGATTGCAAAGGAGGCCCACAGGATTGTCAAGGAGGCCTCCAGGATTGCAAAGGAGGCCCACAGGATTACAAAGGAGGCACCAGGATTGCAAAGGAGGCCCACATGATTATCAATGAGGCCCCAGGATTGCAAAGGAGGCCCACAGGATTGCAAAGGAAGCCCTCATGATTGCAAAGGAGGCCCCCAGGATTGCAAAGGAGGCCCCAAGGATTGCAAAGGACTCCAGTATTGCAAAGGAGGCCCTCATGATTGCAAAGGATGCCCCAGGATCGCAAAGGAGGCCTCCAGGATTCCAAAGGAGGCCCCCAGGATTGCAAAGGAGGCTCCCGTGATTACAAAGGAGGCCCAAATGATTGCAAAGGAGGCCCCCAGGATTGCAAAGGAGGCCCACAGGATTGTCAAGGAGGCCTCCAGGATTGCAAAGGAGGCCCACAGGATTACAAAGGAGGCACCAGGATTGCAAAGGAGGCCCACAGGATTATCAATGAGGCCCCAGGATTGCAAAGGAGGCCCACAGGATTGCAAAGGAGGCCCCAGGATTGCAAAGGAGACCCCCAGGATCGCAAAGGAGGCCTCCAGGATTGCAAAGGAAGCCCCCAGGATTGCAAGGGAGGCTCCCGTGATTACAAAGGAGACCCCCATGATTGCAAAGGAGGCCCCCAGGATTTCAAAGGAGGCCCACAGGATTACAAAGGAGACAACCAAGATTGCAAAGGAGGCCCACATGATTGTCAAGGAGGCCTCCAGGATTGCAAAGGAGGCCCACGGGATTATCAAGGAGGCCCCCTGGATTGCAAAGGAGGCCTACAGGATTGTCAAGGAGGCTATCACATCAAATATATCACATCAAGACCTTTAAAAAATAGAACTCGATGTCCAAAAGTTCACACCGAGACTCGATCGAATGGACCCCAGCACCGGAAAATTAAGAACAGTTCTGGCAAAAATTACCCGGAGGGCATTTATATTCAGAAAGGTGCCATCGGCTGAACAAAAAACTCCTTCGGTGGCCGCAGTGGCATATCAAAGGGGCAAATTCCCCTCCCTCCTAAGAGGGATATGCTCCCAAGAATCGAGCCGAGGCCCCAAAAAGTCGCGCTGGGGCCACACAAATTCGCGTCCGTCCACCAGAATTCGTGTAGGGCTCCAAGTAAATACGGCGGGCCCCAGAAAACTCCCTCCGAGGCCCGAAAATCTGCAACAGGAACCGCCAAGATCGCGTTGGGGCCACAGCTAAGTACAACGCGCCCCGCAAACTCGAACCGGTCCCACCAAATATCGCGCTCGGACCCATAATTCCCATCGGTAGTACCACAAATTTGGTCTGGGCATCAAAAATTCACGTCGGGCTGCCAACAATTGGCGTCTAGGGCTCCACATAAGCGCCGTGTGACCCCCAAAGTCGCATCGGTATCCGAAAAAGAAGGCCGGAGCCCTCCAAAATAAGGAGGGATCAAAAAAAGTCCGGGTCAGGAAAATGGTTCCGGAGCACCGAACATATCATCAGATGCCTTGAAAAATCGCGTACGGCATCGAAAAACATACCGAAGCTCGAAGAAAATCGAGGTGAGATGGAAAAACATGGCGCCAGGGACTCGAAACATGAGGCCGAGATTCGGAATTTAAATAAAATTCAGAAGAGGTCCACAAAAATCGCGTTGACCCCAGATAACTGGCGTTGGGTCCCCGGAACCACGCGCCTGGGCGCGATAAGTTGCGCTAAGACCAAGAAATATCGCACCGAAGACCCAAAATCGTACTGGGCCCCACAAATGTGCGTCAGAAGCCCCAAATAAACACAGCGGGACCCTAAGAGCACAACGGGGACCCAAAATGTAACTGGCCCTCCAAAGCGCAGTCTCGCAAAAAGTGACCGGGCCCGAAAACATGCGTTGCAGCCATAAATAAATATAGCGGGAACTCTAAAAAAACACCAAAAAAACACCGGAAGCTCTCAAGGCACACAGGGGCCATGCGACCGCACAAGGGCCTGAAAAGAGGCTGGGGTCGCAATAAGCAACATGGTCCCAGAACGAACAAAAATACCGGGCACTAAATAAATACATTGAGATCATTGAAAGCGCCCCGACAACTAAGAAAATCATCGGTACACAAAGAAGCAACAAACCCTAAAACGAGCAGAGGTTTCGAAAATGCATTGGGCCTCTAACAAAAATGGATTGGAGCCCTAAGACACATCCGTAGACGAAGAAATACGAAACGGGTCCAAAGAAGTACACTTAGGCAGGGCCTCGGTTCGGTAGCCAACCTGGAAGCATGTTTAATCAAAGATATGAGGTGCATCAAAGCTCAGCGGGAATCCGCATTTCTTCATCATAAAATATGAGAAGTGGGGAACTAATGATCGAATTGAATTAATCGAATTTTCGCAGCGAACGCCAATACAAAGCATTTCATCACGTCAGATAAGGCGCAAGTCTATCATGTGGCAGCAATTAGCAAATCGTAGGAGGCCCAGCAGAATCCGTAGCATCGCACGAAGTGTGGTGAATGCGCCGAATGCGCAAGATGGGTGTGCACATGCACTAACGTTGGCGTCGTGGCGACCGGGCACTATGAACTTGAATGTCTGAAATTGGTAAATTTTACATTTTAAAGTGATCTGTGTAGGTGTAATTTCAGCAGTGCAAGGTGACTTATCAAGGGATACCAAAATAATACATTCGAATAGGATGGGGGAGCCAGGGTTGAGATCCGACGAATCAGAAACGATAGTGGTAGTTGAGGCCCCTCGACAGGATAATTCAGTTGGTCACTAATTATTTTATATAAAAAGGTCCCCTTTGACAAAATAGTGGTCGAAATCGGAAGACTTTTTTATTGAGTAGGTGGACCCCTCCAAATACGTTTGCCCCCTCCCCTGACGCAAATATAGGTACGTCACTGGCACTGGCGGATCCAGGGGGCATTCCGGCCATGGCCCCCAAGCGCTTCAAAGGGGGGCATAATGTCCTTGCCCCCAAACCAATAAAAGTAAACTAAATGAAAATGCAGTAACCTTTGCTGAGGTTAAAAATAGCTTTCCGGGTGAAATAATCTCCAATTTTAAAGGTATGTTGTTATGATTGTTTGGAAGTCCAATATGGTAGCATAGTAGATTCTGACGCATCGAGGGTTCTATGCTGTTGAAGTTCTGCTTACAGCAAGAGATGACGAAATCAGCAGTTTCATTATTCCTTCGTCAGATAGGTTCATGAAGTTTGTTTAGCCAGTAACGGGCAAGCGGACCCTGTGAGCCAGATTTCGAAAGCGGAATTTGAACAGGATGTTTTGTGCAGGTGACCAGTTGAGCCTAGTTGAGCAGCATGTTTCGTATGTTGGGGTTGGGGTTGCTAAGATGAAGAGACAGGCTACATTCACTAGCGGATCCAGGGAGGGGCCATTCCGGCCATGGCTCCCCCGAAGTGCTTAAAAGGGTCTTTTGGCCCCCGAAACCAACGGAAGTAAACTGAATGAAAATGCTGTAACCTTTGCCGAGGTTAAAAAATATCGTCTGGATGAAAGTATCTCCAATTTTAAAGGTATTTGTATAATTGTTTGGAAGCCAATATGGTAGCATAGTACATTCTGACACGCATCGAGGGTTCTATGCTGCTCAAGTTCTGCTTACAGCAAGAGTTGACAAAATCGGATCTGCCAGTGTGTACACGTGCACGAACGTTGACGTGGTACAAGACGTTGAACGTGAGCATGCACGTTTTGGTAAACAAGAACACAAATCCCGTAACTTAGAAGCGGTGGAGGTAGGCTGAGGCCCCTACACAGGAAATTATGTTGTCATTAATTATTATTGTAAAAAATGGGTCCATTTGATAAATAGTGGTAGAAATCCGATGCTTTTAACCAAAAATAGTGGGAGAATGGGCACCCTCCAAATCCCTTCGACCCCTCCCCTGATGCAATTCCTAAGTACGCCACTGTGGGGAGGGGGAGGGGGCTGACGCCGAAAACCGAAAGTTGCCCCCCAAACCGGTGGGCTAGATCCGCCAGTGCGTTTGCTTATTTATACCCTGGTATGGCTCAGTTCTCAGCGGAAAAAAAGATTCTTGCTATTGCGCTTTGCGTAAATGATGCACCATGCCAAGAACAAACAAGACATCAATATGAAGCCATGTTCCCCATTCTGGAACCATACTAAGAGCCTAAAAAAGCAATAGGAGGCCCTAACACAGTGGAGGCCCCTTTCGGGGCAGGAGGCCCCCTATCAATATTGCCCCCCTGGAAGAATTTCGTGGCGACGCCACTGGCCGCGCCCACAAACAATGCAGAAGATGCGTGCGCCAAGCATATCTACCAACATGCAGACAGTCCCAAGGACACTGCCAGTATACAATTCGTACCTACGCCAAAATTATTCGCAGTCTTTCGCGTCACAATCCAACAGGCTCACCACTGCCGGCAGAATCGGGGACCTGATGGTGAGCGCTGCAACCTGAAGCGCTCACCATCAGGCCCCTTCCCCCAGATGACGGTGCATTATGCAGATGCAGATGACGGTGACAGCATATTACTGACCCACAACAAGTCGTAGATCACTTTGACTCTCCCCGTCTTTCCGGCCATATCCTCACACTTCGTCTCGGGGGGGGGGGTGATACAGCCCCCCCTCTAATCTCCAAACTAAGCTTCGCACGAAAACGAAAGAGGTGTAATCGGAAAACGTCGACGAGTAGGGCCAGACACCACCCGAAAAATTGTATCCCCCCCCCAAAGTGACGTCACTAGGGGGCCTAGGTTTTCACGACTTGCATCATGTTTTGGCTCTGAGGAGTTCATTTTGGGGGAAATTTGAAGACAAAAAAATATTTGGAATCAGTAAAAGAAGGCGAAATTGACCATGGCCCTAACATTTTTTCACACCCTAAAATCTTCTTTTTTTCTCAAATTTCTAAATTTTGAATTTTCAATTTTTTAATTTTTATATTTCTAATGGGTAAGAGCGGACTTCGAATCTTAGACTTCAAATCTTCGATTTTACCTCTAATGGACAAATATGCAAAACTAATAAGTCATCAAAAACGGGGAAAAAATAACATTCCTCTGGTGCATTCTGTTTTGTCCCTAAAGATAAGCAAACGCTGAAAGTTTCATTAAAATATTTTTATCCGTTAAAGCGTAACGACTGGTTTAACTTTTCTGGAGGTGTCCTCACTTCACCTTGACTAACTCGTTGACCCTAGATGACCTGACCTCAAAATTTTGACACAACATGCCAAATTGATGTGGGAAAAATGTATGCCAAATTTCGGTGCGCTGCCGCGCGCCGTTCTTTCACTATCCGTGGAAAACCCTAGGGCGCCCACCACCCCCCCCCCCGAGACGGCGCGGGTTAAGCTACACTACGTCAGCGTATCAGGCAACAGCACCTACGACACCATAGTAAACTCCCTGGATGCCCTCGTCTCCAATACAAATGTCAACTCTGACAACACAGAAGAATACAACCAGACATCCACTGTGCGTGAATTGAACCTTGCCATCAGCAATTGTGGAAACACCGTCGATTGGGCCGGACGACATTCATTGCCAGTTTTTCAAGCATCTCATCAAAAGTTATCTAACGTACTTACTAGCGGCCATCAACGATCGTTACCTAAATTACACCTTTCCCGCTATATGGCCGGAACATGTAATCATCCCATTACCAAAGCCGAACAAAGATCATTCCATCCCAAAAAGATATAGGCCTATCCCACCTACTGGCAGCGCTATTAACACTCGCACGTCCGGCGGTCCGCGCCAACTTCGCATGTCCGGGGGCGGGCAGATGTCTGCCCCCCTAAGATCTCCAGAACTATGCTAGGTAGCGACAAACGGAAAACGGCGTTGGATAGATGGTGACAAGCTCTATCGAAAGTATTTCTGTCATTTTTTCGCTCAGGTCAATATTTAGGTCACTGGGTCATCATAGGTCGAATTCGACCAGATCGGGTGGGACCCTCAGATATTGACACATATCTCAGGACCTGTAGCAGATAGAAACAAACCGCGAATGCTATTCGACAGCCCTTGAAATGTGCTATCGTCAATACGCTGTGTGATTTAAGGTCAGGTCAACTCCGAAACTATGACCTCAGGTCAAGGTCATGAGGTAGCCTAGGGAGGTCATGTAATGTATCAATCGACACGTCTTGGCGATATAAGCACAATGACGGTAATTTCAGCCTTCTAGCTCAATGCAGTGCGATATAATGCGCAGAAATGTGCTAGTGATCTCAGGTGACCTTTAGATGACCTTGGTGAGGTCACTGAGCAAAAATGTCAGCGGTAACATTGAGAATAGCTTCCAACTACACGCCATAACCGTTGTGAGGTCATTCTGAGAGCAAATATGTAACCAGGAAACATTTGTATATTTTACCATAGGCCTATAATGGGGAAGCCATGGCCGCGACCTGACCTCAGGTCAATGCTACGAAAAAAAACGAGATATATATTATAGTCCCTGATGAGATCATGACGTGTTATAAGTTTGAAATCAATCGCCCAATTATTGTGGAAGTGATGCCACCGAGACTCCGAGGAATGTTGGGTCACTTCGCCTGACCTGGTGACCTGACTTGAGATGACCCAGGGTCAAAGATTTCTGAGGATATGCGGAAAAGACTAATGAACAGTCATACGAGGTTTGGCCTTGCTAACCCGATTAGTATGGCGGCAAATTAGGAAAAACCGCAGGGGGGGGGCAGATATCTGCCCCCCCCCCGGACGTGCGCGTGTTAAGCTGGTCGAGCGTCTGGTGAACACACGATTGCGACATTTTCTAGATTACCAAAACCTGCTCGACGAATTTCATTGCGGCTTCCAGCGTCAAGACATCCAATCTCATTAGGTTAGTACACGACATCAAAAGTGGTCTTCGTATTAAACGTACAACAATAGATGCATGACGCCACTGATGCATTCGACCGAGTACACAAGTCCGCACTAACACACAAGCTGCACAAGACGCGCGGGCACATGGCACGCGTCATTCTCAACGCCCCCAGAGACAGGACTCTGAAGGTCAGATTTGGCAGCGGTATATCAAGCATCACACCTCAGTATCAGGGCCTGGCACAGGGCATTGTGCTAGTCCTGATGCTTATTGACGACGTTCTTGCTGATCACTTCAATATTCACTTTTTACGGACAACATAGCCATTTAGGCAACAGCACAGTGCTTCCCAAAAGCCGAGAAAACCATTCAAATAGCTTTGGACCAGATAGTGAAGTGGTGCAAAGCTTGGAGTTTCACCCTGTCAGCAGATAAATCAGCCACAGTCACATATAGTCGCCTCCGCCCCAAGCCTACAACATTGCTTCACATGAACGGCCAAGCCATCGACCAAGTGAAAAGTGTTAAGGTATTAGGAGTATACTTGGACGGAAACATTAGTTTCAAGATACATATCACTGCCATCTCGAAGAGAAGCGCGAAGCGCGTCAACTTACTCCATGACTAGCAGGCACAGACTGGGGCGGAGACAGGAAAGCACTACTGCGACTCTATAGTATGGCCCAACCTAGAATACAGCAGCATCATATTTGCTAACATTTCGCCAAAACTGAACCAAAATTAGAAACCATCCAAAGCCACTGCATCAGAGCAGCCACAGGAGTCCTCAGCACCACTCCGGTAGCCAGAATTCTTGTGGACTCACACATGTCTCACCTCCGCTACAGGACGCAACAGCTGTGCCGATACCACATTAAAATCACGTCCATTGAAAATCACCCGGCACGGCGAGGCTCTCAGCCTGACAGATGCGACAGGAGCCGGTTTGGGCGCAAACTGACGCCATTAAGTGTTCAAATCGCCACGGCTCTTTCAGATATTAACCTCACAATGCCAACCTCTGCAGCTCGACCGCCTACTAGGCCAATCTGAATCAAAGGCAACCAAAGGTCGGACGCTATCTCCATCCTAAACGGGCGCAAAACGTAGTAATTTGTTCAGATTTCAAATAAGTCCTTCGGTCAGTTAGCAACACACACGACTGCCCACGTCCAGCCATTGATCGAATTCAACAAGCCGTGGCCCGCAATGTAAACAACTTTCCTTCCTCGGTATTCCGGGCCAAGTCAACATTCCAGGAAACGAGCAAGCAGATGGGCTAGCAAAGCAAGCCTTAGCATCGACCACTTATCCCAACACGGAAGATTCGTCAGACGATTGCAAAGCATTCCTACAACGATGGGTGTAACTACTGGGGGGCTGGGGGACATGTCCCCCCCCCATTTCTAAAAAGTGGCGATTTGTCCCCCTCAATTTTTTCCGTGTCCCCCAAGCCTCGGCTACCTGAGTATGACCGTCGCAAAATTATACTTAATCATTTATAAAGTGAAAATATATATGCCAGAGAATCACCAAAAATACTAGGAGCCAATCCAGTCAATCAACGGGCTTCACAGGCTATCTGTCGTCACAAAATATCCGAATGGTAAATCAGCAAACGTTAGAAATTTCTGCTTCAAGACTATTCTTGAATAACATGAACCTTCACCATCTCGTTAGGCGTCAGACGCAATGTTAATGCGGACATCAGGGGGATCTCCAGTAAAGAAAGAAAACAGGTAGGTTCCTGATGCCATTCAATAACTTTGAAATATGCGCCCACGACAAGCGCGCCCGGATGCTCACGAATGTGCCCGCGAAGAATATAGATACAATTTATAAGACTGTCTCCATAAAATATGATGCGTGCAGCAGTTATGAAAGTTTGCTTACCTTCAGACCTCAATTTCATTGCCACTTATAGTGATATATTGCGCATATTGTTACTTTACGTATTGTCTTCCGGAACTATTTTCCACCATAGACGGCGGGCCGCCGGCGGCGACGCCCGCGGCTAGCGGCCCGTTCCAGATCACCCGCCATTCATAATATGGCGGGCGCTGAACCATTCCCTGAATGTTAATGGGCCCAAACGCCAAAGTTATAGGCAGAATTTCATATTTGAGACGATAGGCGATGTGCCTGGCATGAGTTCCGCCGCCATTGGAGTTGAGGCCGACAGGTTTTCTCGATATTGTTTAAGAACATTACGCGCTTATGGGCGTTGAATGGAAATAATGCATCTACAACCGTGCAATTCTCCTACCCCCTTTTGGTGTGGCAGAGCCGATGTTGCTTAGTATTGTTCAAGGGTGGAACTTTACTTTTTGTCGTGCCACTGCTCGGTGGTCCTACGGATCCTCTGGGCGGCAACTGTCGGCGCTTGACGTGCATCGAGCCATGCCAGAACCTCTATAATGCCGGAAAGCTTCATGTGAAAAGGTAAAAAAGACAGGGTTATATATCTATAAAAGCATCAGAAGGCAGCTGATTTTACGTCGGTTTATTTGAGCCCATGGGAAATTAATTCGCTAATGTAGAACATCTGATATACAATTTAAAGGAATACAATGTGGTAATTCGAGACACAAATCCTAGAATTGAATGCAATAATGACAGGGTTAGATATTTATAAAAGTAGTCGAGTATGACATCAGAAGGCAGCTGATTTTATGCCGGTTTATTTGAGACCATTGGAACTTAACACGCGCACTGGAGGGGGGCGAAATCCGCCCACCCCTCCGGTTTTGCAAATAACTGGATTTTACCGGTCGATATACGCAATTTTCGGTGTACCTGCCTAGAAATGAACGACACGTCGTTTAAAGCAAGAAAATTGAAATCGGCCGAAAATGTTTCAGTTAGGGGCCGCTAAATTCAAAAATGTTTTGGCCAGACCACCAAAATCGGCGCTGATGCGCTTCCTATACTGACAGGGAAGTGTTCTGGCAAACTAGCGACTTGTTTGATGCATATTGATATGCTGTATAGTTTAGGTCATGTTAGGTCACAAGGTGAAGTGGTCAGTTCTGACAGGTTAATGGAACCAAACTTGATCACTGGATGTTGCCATAATGCACTACTGGTTGTTTTGTACTGTTTGTATTGCGTTTCCATACTTTATTCGTACTTCCCCTTTTCCGAAGCCGATTGCTGAGCTGCCCGACGGAGGTCGGGCGGGGGCCGGTTCCGGTAACTGGAACGGTAACTGACCTGATAGTGGTGCTATGGTGACCTGAGGTCATGTTGGGTCTGCATCTGCATTGCATCATTAGTATGTCCGACATCATTCATGTCCATTTTGAGCATTTAACACAATCACGGGATCCTAACGATGACAAGCCAGCCACGCAAAACCGGAAAATTTTGCCAATCTGACCTCATTTGACCTTGAAGATATTGACCTAAGGTCACAATTGCACAATGAGTTCACTACCGTGCCCTCCCCCTGCATTTCGTCCTCCGCTTTACTGGCCAGATCTTGGGGCGGATCCCCCCTCTCATTTCGGGCCGCGTGTTAATTTGGTAATGTAGAACATCTGATATACAATTTAAAAGGAATACAATGCGATAACTTTGGACACAAATTCTGGAATTGAGTGCAAAAGTGACAGGGTTAAACCGTCATGGAAGTTATTCAAGATGATATAAAAAGTTAGCACGTTCGATGTTCGGTTAGTTAAGAACATAATATATTGTCAGCAAATCACACAGAATATGTATGACGCGTTTTTATGCCAAGATGTTGAGTGGCCAATTGCTCCCATTTCACTTTAAAGGCAAAGTGAGAGGGTGAAATGATTTGATAATAAAACGAACTACACATCATAAGAGAGCTTGTTTCAATATTGTTCAAATTTGACCACTGGAAATTACTTGAACCTCCTCTAGAAACTAGAATATAGCATTAATCATAGCAAGCCCACTCTGGTGGTGTTCCTTCACAAACCCACCACCAGAGCGGCGCCACCGGTATTATGTCCGCTCATGACGCATAACAGTTGTGTTTTCGCTTGGGTGGAAAATTGTGCCTTGCAAGGCAACAAATTTGCATTATCGCAAGGCTTTATAGTCTTAGGTTGCATTCCCCTGAACATATATTGATATATCTTGAACAAACGTGACTCTGGGTGTCCTTGGGTATCTTCAAGACCATGGAGGGGAGTCATGGGCAGCCTTAACACGCGCACTGGAGGGGGGCGAAATCCGCCCACCCCTCCGGTTTTTCGTACATAACTCCAGATTTTACCGGTCGATATACGCTATCTTGCGTACCTGCTGAGAAGTGTCCGGCGCGTCGTTTAAAACAAGAAAAACGGAAATCGGCCGAACATTTTTCGATATAGGGGCCGTTAAAGTCAAAACATTTCGTAGCGCCAGAACAAAAAATCGGCTGTATGAGAGTTAGTTTTTGAGCGTCTTGATCCCATAAATTCAGCCCCAACCCACTCCGTTCATGGCACGACAAGTCCCCGGCTCCGAGACTGGCGTCGGCCTGTCTGCTGCCTACGTAGCAGCCACCGCCCGAACGGAGATGTACATTGGACATTGTGCCTTCCCTCCTCCTTCCGGCTGACACCCCGCCAGCCAGGCGCCAGAGACGTGACCTCTATCCGACCGGCGCGTACCGCCGCCGTCGTTAATGCTAGATGTAACTGTGTTCACATAAAGTTATACGGTTGGCTGTCCCGTAACCGTAATTGATATAATCCCGTAAGCCTTGCGATTGTAAAGTGTACCGTAAACGTAACAAATCGTCACCGCCACTAGAAACAGACCATTTCCCTTCTGAAGGCCGTCGACATTGATGTGACGTCAAGGGGTGGTTCTGGCCCTCGACCAATCCGTGACCGGGGTCTGCCGAAGTCACTAGCGGGCGTGCGGCCCCTGACAGTCGGTCTTGAATCCTCTGAGCGAGCGGACCGCTGCTACGCGTGCGCGCTTCCCAACTAAATTCGGCTTCTAAATTCATAGGAAAGGCAGTATCACGGCTTACCTTCCGAGGAGAACGTACTGTACGGTGTCTGTAGTTCTCGTGTGATCGTGGAGTGCTGCAGTGCAATACAGGGCGCAAAGGTACTGGTACTTTCGTGACTGGGTTATCGCGAACGAAGAGGTTGCTAGACTTTCGCGTGCCAATAAGGACTTTCCTACACGGCGCTGATGCGCTTCCAGTATGTTGGCAAAAGGGAAGTGTTATTGGCAACACTAGCGACTTGTTTGATGTATATTGATATGCTATATAGTTTCAAGGTCATGTTAGGTCACCGAGGTCAAGTCAGGTCAAGTTCATGACAGGTTAATGGAACCAGACTTGGTCAACTGGAATGTTGTCATAAATGCAAATGACTGTCCTGCGATTGATGTCGCTTTGCATGTTACTCCCTACACATTCTGAAAACTACTGTTTGTCATTGTGTACCTAAGCGTTTCCATACTATATTAATGTACTTCACTCCTTTCTTCGCGAAGCCGATTGCGCCGAGCTGCCCGACGGAGCAGTCGGGCGGGCTGCCCGGTTCCGGTAACTGGAACAGGTAACTGACCTGATAAAGTGCTGCTATGTAGGTGACCTGAGCTCAAATGTCGGGTCTAGCATCTGCATTGCATCATTAGTAGCAATGCGATCACAGCTATCCATAGCAATGACAAGCCAAGCTACGCAAAACAAGAAAATTTTGACAAATATGACCTCATTTGACCTGGAAGATATTGACCTAAGGTCATGACATTTGTACAAAATAGTTTTCACTACCGTATCCATCCACCCTACGAATTTCGTTCCTCCGTCGCTAGTTATGCGGTATCAGAAAGTTGATAATTGGAAATCATCTCGACGAGTCAAAATTCAAGCTGATTTCTTCCGTCGCCTCGCATTTGTTTTTTTTTTCGTTTTCCTCCAAGCCTACCCAGATCCACTGCAAGCGATAGCCCATGGTGAACCCTCGAGTAACATTTTGAAACCGGGATATATCAAAGTCAAACCTTAAGGTCAAAGGCAAGTTTGAATTCTTCGAAGTCCTCGCGATTCGTCGCTATGAGTTCAATTTGCACGAAGTGGGTGTCATTCGACGTGGCTTGTGCCGTATTATAATGTTCTCGAATCGAACTAATTTCGAAGGTCAAAGGTCAAACCGATTTCTTTGGTCGAATCGTTTTTTGTGTTTCGCCCTAACCTATCCACATCTGGTATCAAGCAATAGCCCGTGGTGCACCTCGAGTGGCATTTCAAACCTGAACATGTCAATATCAAACCCCAAGATCGAAGGTTAGCTTAAATTGCTCGAAGTCCTCGCGCCTCGTCGCTATGTCTTCAATTTTCATCAAGTTGGAGTCATTCGACGTGCCGTGAGGTACTCTAGCAAACTGTTCAGAAATCACATTAACACGCGCCCTGGAGGGCCTCTGAAAATTACGCGCACTGGAGTGGGGGGGGGGCGGATTCCGTCCCCCGTAAGATCTCGGCTCCTATTAACGCTGGAGGAACGACATTCTGAGGGTGGATGGGTATTGTAGTGACCTCTATTGTGTGCAAAGTTTATGACCTTAGGTCAATATCTTCAATGTCAAATGAGGTCACATTTGTCAAAATTTTCTTGTTTTGCGTTGCTTGGCTTGTCATTGTTATGGATCGCTGTGATTGTGTTTAAATGCTCAGAAATTGGCATCAATGATGTTTTGGACATTACTAATGATGCAATACAGATGCTAGACCCGACATTTGACCTCAGGTCACTTTATCACTATAGCAGCACTTTATCAGGTCAGTTGCCTGTTCCAGTTACCAGAATCGGGCGCCCGCCCGACTGCTCCGTCGGGCAGCTCGGCGCAATCGGCTTCGCGAAGAAAGGAGTGAAGTACATGAGTAAAGTATGGAAACGCAATGTCAAACAGTAGTGCATTTATGACAACATTCCAGTTGACCAAGTTTGGTTCCATTAACCTGTCATGAACTTGACCTGACTTGACCTCGGTGACCTAACATGACCTTGAAACTATATAGCATATCAATATACATCAAACAAGTCGCTAGTGTTGCCAAGAACACTCCCCTTTTGCGAATATATTGGAAGCGCATCAGCGCCGATTTTTGTGGTCTGGCGCTACGAAATTTTTTACTTTAACGGCCCCTAACTCGAAAAATTGTCGGCCGATTTCCATTTTTCTTGCTTTATACGACGCGCCAGTCATTTCGAAGCAGGCACGCAAAAATGGCGTATATCTACCGGTAAAATTTGGAGTTATATACGAGTTATGTATGTACGTGGGCGGATTTCGCCCCCCCCCCTCCAGTGCGCGTGCTAACTTTCAAAGTCAATGGTCGAGCTCATTGCTTCGGTCGCTCCACGTTTCCTTCGTTTTCTCCCAAAGCTACCTGTTTGGCATCAAGTTATAGCCCGTGATAGCATCAATGGCATCAAGTGATGGCATCAAGTGCTAGCCCAACCCTCGAGCAACATTTCAATCCGGGACAGGTCAGGTCAAGCCTCAGGTTAAGGTTAGTTTCAATTTTTCAAAGTCCTCGCGTTTCGTCGCTATGGCTTCTATTTGCATTATGTGGGTGTCATTCGACGTAGCTTGCCGTACGGTATCAGAATGTTGATATATCGAAATAATACCAAAGGCATCGAAGGTCCGCGGTGTGTACAATGATTGAGTGTAATAGGAATACGAGGATAAAATCTGTTTTTGTTTGCAGCCGTTGTGATAGCAGGCACTCATATCCTATATGACTAGGAGCTCCTCCAAGAAATCCCGTCATAACCTGCTTGGACGGCGCTCTCATCGCTGGTTTTTAATTTACACTGCCACATTGCTGTTCTGGACATGTAAAATGTAGATCGTTTTCAAATTGTCCGCTTTCCTCTTAATGGTTCAACGGAAGTTGTCAAATTTGGAAGAGAAGCCACACGTCAATGCGCACATTTTTATAACCAGCCGGAGTTCATAACCACGAGAGCAATGTTGTAAACAGGGGTGGATCCAGGAATTGTCATGGGGGCACTTATCTGGAGGGGCGCCATTTCTTTGGAGCGGCGCCACTGCGAAAGCACCTGGAGGGGCGCCTCTGGCTGCAAAATTCGATGGGGCGCGATGCACTCGGCCCTTCCCCTAGGGGCGCCTTTCCTTACAAGGGGTGCCGTTTTCTTTCATAGAGACGTTTCTGGCTGAAAAATTCGGGCGGGTACATTGGAACCTTTTCAGAAAAAGAGGGCCTTTTCCGGGTCTGAGGGACGCCATCTTCCACGAGGGGGCACATGCCCTTAGTGCCACACCCTTTATCCGCCCTGGTTGTCATTGCATGGAAATGTGTCCCCGTAAAACAGGAAAGCATGGGAAAGGTAAGCAAAGAAAGAAGTATGTCCATATTTCCTACAATAAAACCATCGTCCAATATTTTATGTTTTTCCTGCTACAAGAAGCCAACGTTGAGCATACTTACAGCATGGCTCTATGGTGATGTCAAATCGGGCCCAGCACATACGACATGAAGCTAGATGTTCATATGCAGTGATAAGAAGTGAAACTTGCTAATTCGGCGGAACTTTTTGTCAGCAAAATATTTTTTTTTTTATGACAAATTTTAAAACCAGACATTGCAGAAAAGAGGCTGAATTCCTGGGATTTTTGGGGGCACAGGGCTACCCCTGTATCCTGTCCAAGCTTACCGCGTCCCTGGTTTGTCCCCCCCCATTTCGAAATCGTGGCTACACCCATGCCTACAACGGCACATCGTAAGCATCACCAGGGCACATGGACACAACACAACTCGACACAGCACCACTCCCACCCACCCACGGCATCAAATCAACGCTAGGCACATCGAGCACATTAAGCTAATAGCACCAACAAAAACAATTAATTCTCATTAGGCTTAGAATTGGTTGTACAAAGTTAATACAACCTGAACTAGACGATAACCATTATACAACACCTCACTGCGGCACCTGCAACATCACATTAAGCATGGACCGCATCCTGCTAGACTGTAGTAGCTTTCGCACTCAATGACAATCACCTAAGGCCTCCTGCCAAAAAGAGGGCATCGCCCTTTCGCTTCCATCGCTTCTGGGTGGCAAGCACCCAGAACTCCTCCAATTACTATTTGGATGCCGGTACGCCACCAAACTCGCAGGAGCATTGTAGATACCACACCACCAGCACGCACTCCAACACGTACTGCATGCCAGCGCATGCACTTATAGCAGTAACGTAAATAGCCATCCGCAGGTAGCATCGGACCTACATAAGCCGATTATCTTTCCCACTCGAAATCAACGGCTATCTAGCGGTGCCGTCTGACATAGAAGAGCCGACTTGCTTTAAAGAATATCATAGCGTAAAACGATTACCTAGAAGTGCCATCGGACGTAGATGAGCCAATTTGCCTTGCAATTCACAACCAAAACGTTTACCCAGAGGCAGGGATGTTGTTTGAGGGGCAAGTGCCCCTTCAGTTTTGGCATTGTCCCTCCCCATCCAATTATATGTATTTTCAACCTTGCACATCGGACCCCATGGAGTGTCCCCCCACCCCCAATAAATTTCGGCCTGCTCATTGCCTTCGTGTCCCCCCCCCCAAACATTTTTGTATTCAGAAATCAACACCCATGCACAGAAGTACAACGGACATAGATGAGTCGAATTGCAAACATCGTGCTAAACTCGCACACAACCCTGCATAAAAATATGTTGCAACTAACTACTGCAAACTCTAGCACGCAGCGGCCGGCGTGACAGGCCGTATGGACAGTTACCTCCTTCCCTGCGCGGCAAAACCGATCAGTTCTTTTCGATAAGAGTGGGCTAATGCCGGCGCCCTGGCGAAGTCAACTTTCTCGTTCACCCTCCCCCACCCCAACTACAAATAATCTTTCGAATGAGTAAACTAAGCTGAAACTCTAAGCATCCGGGAGGTGTATTCCTCCCACCCCAGTTTTCAGCACTTTAACGTCACATTGTACCGAAGTTAGTTTCCGACTCTCTCTCTCTTTTGAATACATTTGGCTCCCATGTGTACAGACTCGTTGAGCCCTGAGACTCGTTGGGTCCAGTCATGAACGCCTCAAGCGGAAACCGTCGGCGCCTCCCGGCCCCCGTCCCGCAGCGGCGCCTCCCGGCGCGCTGAAGTCAGCCCTCGCGTCCCGACAGCGGCGCCTGGCGCTGTCGCCCTCGCGTCCCGACAGCGGCGCCTCCCGGCGCGCTGAAGTCAGCCCTCGCGTCCCGACAGCGGCGCCTCCCGGCGCGCTGAAGTCAGCCCTCGCGTCCCGACAGCGGCGCCTCCCGGCGCGCTGAAGTCAGCCCTCGCGTCCCGACAGCGCGCCCCCGGTGCGATAAGTCAGCCCTCGCGTCCCGACAGCGGCGCCTCCCGGTGCGTGAAGTCAGCCTCGCGTCCCGACAGCGGCGCCTCCCGGCGCGCTGAAGTCAGCCCTCGCGCCGCAGGGCGCCTCCCGGCGCGCGGACCGCTCCCGACAGCGCGCCTCCGCGCTGAACAGCCTCGCCCCGGCGGCGCCTCCCGGCGCGCTGAAGTCAGCCCTCGCGTCCCGACAGCGTCTGTCGCGAGATGTGCCTATGCTTAGTTCAGCATCCGTTCTCACAGCGATCCGGCGGTCGGCCGGACGAGAATGCCATTACAACATGATGTAGCCTGGTGCCATGTCATTGTCACACCCGTGTCACAATTGCATCATGCGGTACATGTAGAGCAGGGGACGGTCGGAAGTGACGATGACCGGCGCCTCCCTTCGCGGTCTGGTACAATAGGTGTCGTCGGCCGGCTCGACCAGGAGCGTTGCCCCCTCCCCCATGAGCGGCCTCTATCCCTCTCGGGCGGGCGCGGCAGGCCCCTGAGCCGACAATCTTGACGGGGCAGCCGACGGGGCCACATGGGCGTGCGAGACAGAGGTGAGAGACGGAGTTGAATTGACTAGGCTAGTAAGATGTAGCCTGTTACAAGATGTGGGCGCTGGAACGGTTGGTGTCTCGGTTGGACGGTTGTCCGTCGTTGTCAGTCGTGATTGCCTGCTGATTTGGAGACACGAAATTTGGTTAATTTTGGTATCGCTGTTTGACTGTTGAAGCTGTTGCATAAGTTGTCATCATTTGGTTCCCTAATCACCTCGATCAATACAAGGGTCCCAACAGCTGATGACTTTGAAGAATGGCTTGTGGATTTGAGAACTGGCGAATGAGAGAAGCCACCGAATGTGAAAACCAGTTATCGTACAAGGGAGAAAAATAGCTAGACTACCACTGCCAGGCAAACTGAGACTTGCCCATAACATGCACTATAACGTAAGACTCCTTTGACGTAGATGTACGTCAAAGGAGCCTTAAAGCCTTAAACTTGCGTGCCAAACCCTCTCGCTTTAAATGCGATGCAAATGACCTCGATGGTCCGGTACGCCTATAAGCACACTCTCCCCTCCGCTGGAAATGTTCAATTTTCAGAAAAATACACATAGCTCGGCAATTTGCTGTGTATGCTTAACTATTACTCATATTGCGCTCATATTCAGACGTTTCAGCATCCATATTGTATTTCCAGACATATCCGCTAGAGGCGAGTCAGTCGGCATGTTTCCTTCTGTGCCCTATCGTACGTATCATTCGTGAAAGCATTGCTGGTTGATGGTGGTAGTGTAGTTCAGGGGCGCAGCGACTGTAAAGGTCATATAGCTGGTTGATGGCGGTAAATGCATACACCCAGTCAATCGCTTGTGAGTGATAGAGGTGGCAAATGGTTAGGTTGGGGTGGTGGGGAATGGTTAGGTTAGGTTAGGTTAGGCTGGACTGAGAGCCATGTCACAAAGCCCGGTCAGGACCGGCGGGCTTTTCACTGGTCTTTTGGATAGATGCCGGTCTTTCAACCGGTCTGCCAGTTCATTACATTAAACAAATATCGACATAAGCTTTATTAGAAACCCAATGATGATAATCATCATGCAACTTGTGAGGCCCTTTCAACATCCAAGCCAGGCGTTGTCCCATGCATTTAACCAGAGGCGCAGCCAAGGGGGTGGGCTCGGGTGCCTGGGCTCCCTCCCCACCCCCACCGCCTTGGCACCTAAAAATGCACTAGATGAAACGATACATTTTTAGATGTTTGCCACGCAAAACCATACGTTTTCGGCACGCATCATGCGCCGAAAGCTTTGTTTATCTCGTTACATTTTCTGGTCGCCTCCCTCCCCTAGAATAATCTTGGCTGCAAGACTACATTTAACAATTTGACAATACATATTTCGATATTTTCAATTTATGTGGAATGCTAATCGCTGAAAACAGCAGATCTTCGCTGATATTGGTTGAGACGTCCAGCATATCCATGATATTTATGCAGCTTTCTAAAGTAGAATTGCAACAGCGATAAAAATCCCCTCCCAAAAAAAATGTCAGCTAGTTTCATCAGATATCCAAGGTAAAATATGGCTGGAACCAGGCTAAAATGTCCCATGCATGACATAAGACTACTATTGTAACAAATTGCAAAAGCATGCAGTGTTGCCTTGGACCAGGTCAAGGTCTTCGAAAGGCAGGATGGACATCGATGACATCAGCCGTTGCACACACATCAGAGTTGAGTTTAGCAGCTATCATAGCTGCTAAATTGAACTCTGGTTTCATACACATGGGTATGCGGTCACTACCAATAATCGCATATGAAGCTATCGTGTCGCTTATTAACCATTGCAGGCTACTAGTAGTAACCAGTTGGTTCCGCCATGATTTGAGTCATGGCAATCATTCACAAAGGTGAACACTGATCCCTCGGAAAGATATCCAGGGCGCAATATAGCCGAGGCAGCTGACGCGCCCAACAACATCAACTATACACGGGCAGTATATCCACATCGACTTATACCATACCATTTGCAATGCAAGATATCACAAATTTCCTATAAAAAACTGCAGCCCTTTCTCAGATAATTGGCAGTTCCAAGTCTCCAAATGCCCATTTAACTCTAACATGCGTGATGCAACCTTCTACAAAAATAGCCTTGACGACCAGACTTGTGCTCGACTCAAATTTTTTGAATCGGCTCACATTTGACTCATAGATCTTGAGATCCGGTTCAACTCATGATTCACAGCAGGTCAAAATTATTTGATTCGACTCAATTCAGACTCAGGGCTACAGAGATCCGATTCAACTCATGACTCAAACATAAATTTGAATCGATTCAGATCCGACTCAATGGTATCAGACTCGTAAGCCATATGATTTGGTGTGCACTGCCCACGCACTATATATATACTATACACTGCCCACACTGCCCGCACACTATATACAAACTATATATATATATATATATATATATATATATATATAGTGTGTATATAGTGTGTGGGCAGTGTGGGCAGTGTATATATATATATATATATATATATATATATATATATATATATATATATATATATATATATATATATATATATATATATATATATATATATATATATATATATATATATATCATTGAAACATCTTGATCTGTTGAATATATTATTTTTGCTAAAACTTTGGGTATAATTGGAGATCAAGGTAAATTTTGATTCTTGGAATTTTTATTTTGAATGCATGGTATTTTAACGTAAAAAATGACGATGTGACGACTCATTTTCCCTGCAAATGATAACTTTTCAGTTGGCAAAGAAATAAACAATCAAAATCTTCACTCTACAAATATAGCACATCGCGTATAATCATCCGTACCTGGTGTGTCATAGACGTGATAAAGAAGAAGTTCAACACTTCGTGCACTCGATTTAATACTCTATGACATCGAAAACCGTATGTTTCTGCCTTAATTCGGTATATATTCGGTATATATTAGGTATATATCGCCTTGGGCACAGCCTCGACTCGTTAGGCCTTGGGCACAGCTGTCCAATACATCCTCGAAGGTTTAGTATGTATATCACTAAGAAGGGAAGTGTGTTTAGTAAGAATATTTCCTAAATTTCTGGAAGTTAATAGGTATTCTTACTAAAGTTACCTCTACAAAAGGTGGTTTTACAGCGGATTTTTGCTCCCAGGTCAAGTGGTCTCAGGAACAATATAGAGGGAGAAGTTAGAGTATAGAGTAGTTAAATTATTTTCTTAGACTGATTATAGAAGTACTTGAACTTGAAGTGCTTATATCTTGGGAATTTTTCATTTTCCAAATGTATGAGTCAAATTCGTTGAAATCACATTAGAAAACACCAGAAAAACAACATTTTGATAAAAATGTGTAACATTTTTACACAAATCCTGTAATTGTCGATGGAAAGAATCAACCTCAATATAGGCGTCACTGACTTGTTCTCTCATGATAACATCTCCTCTATATATATAAGTTTGAGACATTGCTTAAATTACACAGGTCAGGACTTCGAGCAATCGTGCTCAAATCACCTGAACAAAACCTATATAATGCCACGCATTCCAAAATACTTCATATTTGCATCAATAAAGTTGAACATGTGTTGCTATAACAAGAACAATGCTATTTTTTCACAAAAAAAAAGATCATGCTTGTATTCCAGACTAAGTTTTAGGATATTACAGAAGACATATATAAACTGGTTAAAATATGTTATATCCAGTACACATTTCCTTCATATACAGGAGAAAAAAGTAATCTGCAACCAAATTGATACCAAATGAACCAAATTACACAAATTGATACCATATATTTTTTTTTAAACCTTCAGATAACGTCATGCAGGCTTGAAAGAAGACTTCCATCTACCTTCTAGTAAAGGTACCTTTGTTTGTTATTTGCCACACGCGCGTCTGATATGATATCAGACGCGCAGGTGACAAATAACAAGCCGACATAATTGTATTCAGTGCAGATGCCAATTCCAGTGCAGGACAATGTCGGTTCCATATTCTTTTTCACAATTACAACCCATTTATGTGTTGTGCTCCTGGTACTAGGATTGACTCGTGCATGATACTGATTGTGGATACCAAGCTTAACATTAATAATTATTTGTAGTTATTGTAATTGGTTTTTGGTAAATAACTTCAGTACTGGTACCCTTCATTCTTTACGCACTGGCAGATTAGAAGTTGACAATTGTATTGCTAAGCATGAATAATTATGCTGTGCTTTTACTCCCTACTTTGTGTCATGACATAATATTCACACAGATACATGCTTCATATTATTTGTTCATAACATGCATTTGAGTCACAAGACTCAAATGACTCATTGTGATTCAAATGATTGACTCATGATTCAACTCATTTATTTTTTAGAAAGATGTGATTCAACTCACGACTCAAAATATGTTTTGTGGAAAATAATCGATTCAACTATCGACTCATCCAAAAACGATTGATTCATGAGTCGATTCTTGATTGAACTCGAGTCGAGCACAAGTCTGTTGACGACGTAGCAAGGCAAAGTAATGGCAATCAATTTCGATAACATTGATATTGGTAGTAATAAAAAGACCACCGGTTTTTGTGGCAGCATCGTCTCTCCTGACTTTCACTTTGTTTAAGTTTGTATTATCGCATATCTATCGTCCTGTTTTGTTATTGTATAGATCATGCCTGGTCTTCGTGGGTCTGTCACCACAGATGCATCGGTAGCATTACAAAATCTTCAATTTCGGTTACATTCAAACCGTCGCACTTGATTTTGCGTGCCGACATAAATCACTGATCGATTTGTAAGATTATTGTCTTACAGACCAGGCCAAGCGATTTCCATTGTTAGTTACAAAAATTAGCACATGTAAAGCCCAATATTCAGGGCGGCTTCTGGCCGATTTGGGCAATTATTGCATCATAGGATGCGAATATGCGTTGTATTTAAAAGTATGCAAATCAAGGAAGTGGGATATTCATTAGGCGTCAGATGCAATGTTAATGCGGACATCGGGGATCTCCATTAATAAAGAAAACAGGTAGATTCCTGATGCCATTCAATAACTCTGAATTATGCGCCCGCGACAAGCGCGCCCGGATGCTCACTAGTGTGTACACAAGGAAAATAGATACAATAAATGAAACACTGTCTCCATAAAATATTATGCGAAGTGCATTGATGATTAAGGTTGTCTTACCTTCAAATTTCAGTTTCATTACCACTTACACTGATATATTGCACATATTGTTACCTTGCGAATAGTCTTCTGGAACTATATTCTGGTAAGCACACACCATTGGCGCGCGGGTCTCCGGCGGCGTCGCCCGCGGCTCGCCGCCGACCGACCGCCATGGATGGTGGTCGGGCCCGGAACCATTCTCTAAACGTTAATGGGCCCCAACGCCGAAGTCACAGGCAGATTTTTATATTTTAAACGATAGGCAATGTTTCTGGCATGATTTCCGCCATCATTGGAGTTGAGGCCGACAGGTTCCCTCGATATTGTTTAAGAACAGCATTACGCTTATGGGCGTTGAATGGAAAGAATGCATCTACAACAGTGCGATAGGGGACACGCGCGGCCACGCTACTGCTAGCGCTTCGTTTGCACCTGGCGGCGGAAGTTCGAACTGTAATCATGCCATCGGGTCCCATAGCGGCCCCGGCCGCCAGATGCTAAATCATGAAGATAATTGTAAAAACCAAAGAAAGTATGCTATCTCGAGATTTTTCCCCACCTGTGCTGGATGCATTCATCATTTCTGCATCAACTGATAAAACTTAGACTCGAGTATAATGGCCGTTAGTAATCGTCAATTTTGTTTTAAAGTTGACATGTTCCCATGTTTCCGTATACCTTTAGCATGGGGAACGCCAGAAGCTTTATGTGGTCGCATGTGGAATTGGATATTTTGATCATACGATGGTACTAACTAAAAATGCTCCCCCCCCCCTTCCCCCCTGGAACTTCCTCAGAATTTATCACTCGTTTCAATGAAGGTATTCCTGATCAACTGACACTGCCGCTATGCATCGTCAAATTTGCTTAAAGATGAAATAGCATCGCAAGTATGTCTTTAAGTGAGGACAGTGTCAATTTCTTGCAGATAGTAAGGGCCCTGGTGTATAATAAAACTATTTTAACAACACTAATGTTTGTAAAAAATCTGCAAATTTTCTTTAAAAAACACATTTTTTAACACAAACGCAAAAACACACATTTTTATCCATCTTTCAAGATTATTCTCTCAAATTAAAAGTTAGGCTAGGTTAGTCTAGACTATGTGGCTTTTTCCATTTACTTAACATTATTTGGTATGCTACCCAACCCAAAGCTCATCTTTTGGTGTTACTTTGTCTGCCAACTGAGAAACAAAAACTGCAAAGGAAATGAGTGGTACGATCATGCTAACTACCTTTCTAAATTTGACATTGGGAAAAAATCCAAGAGTTATAAAATGACTTGAAAGGAAAAATGCATATTTACAATAATCATATATACCATAGGTATTGTGACTTGCAATTTTGAGTATTTATTCCTTGTGAATTAATTAGCAGGACCAATGAACTATGGAGTTAAATGATAACATATACTCTTAAATGTTATGAGGATGAATGATCGAAACCTGGTTGAAACATCTCAAGCCAATGCAACACAGAATACCAAACAGTTCTTGATTTGTGTTTTCATTTGCTCAAATACCACAGTTTTCAACTACATTTTACAGAATAAGTTTATATTTCCATTAAACACAAACCCCCCTTTTTAAACAACAAAAAAAACCCCTTCACCAAAAAAAAAAAAACACATTACAAAAAAAAAAACCCCCCCAAAAAAAACCCCCCCCCCCCAAAAAACCAACACCCCCCCCCCAAAAAAAAAAAAAAAAAAAAAAAAAAAAATTTGTTACAATGATTAAGATAATGTGACCACCCATTTCCTGTGCAAATACTTACTCTTCAGTTGACAAGCAAAATCATACCAAGCAAGAGCTTTGATTCAGATAATTTAACATAAAATGCATGTTAAAGTGAGCTATCATAACATAGCCTGAGAAAGCCTAAATAGCATACAACCTAACAAGCCCAATAATGTAACCTAAGGTAACCTACACAAGTGTAATCTCCCTTTTAGGAAAATAAACTAAGGAAAATAAAAATATGAAAACATTGCATTTTTTCAAGATTGTCCAAATTAATAAAGCCTAACACAGCCCAACCAAACCTAGCTTAACCTGCCCTTGAGATGAAAGATTCCTCCAAAATTGAGTTTATTGAACTTTAAGATATTCACAAGGGAAGTCTACCACTCTCGTTACCTCCATAAAGCAAACAAAGGTATGAGGTTTGGTTAGGTTAAGTTTTATAATTTGGAAAATATGTATTTTTGTATTTAACAAAACACGCTTTTTTTTCTCTTCTATAGCAGGTTAGGCTAGGTTCTTAAATCGGAAAAAAAAATGTTCAGAAGAAAATTCAGCAAAGGTAGTCTTGCCATTTATGGAAATACTTGATGTCTTGGAAATAATTTTTGCAGTGCAACGCTTATGAATGTGCTTAACATGATGTTACCACTTATTTCCTCTGCAAATGCATACTTTTCAGTCAGGATGCGAAATACAAGCCAGAAAGCGGGTGCTGAGTTCAGCAATATATCATATAACATAATATTCAGCAAGTAACATTGAAAATACAGAAAAAATGAAACATAACCAAAAATAACTTAGCCTAATCTTCCATGCAAGAAAGGAATCTTTTTTACACATAAAATTTCTGAACAACTTTATTGGCAAACATTTTCAGTGTAAAGAACCTAACCTAGCTAACCTAGCCTGAACAGTTTTTAAACAAAACTGCATGCTTCATGGAGATGAAATGTGTGTAAAACTTGTCATGGTTACCTTAAACTGCAATAATACCATTTTGTTAATAGCATGTTTAAGATGATTTGGGCTTTAGGGCACATAAACTGCATTGGTGACATAGCTTTTAAGATGATTTCTTCTGACAAGAGGTTAGGCTGGGTTAGGTTAAGTTATGTTCCCTTTTCTTTCCTAATGTCATTATTCTTAGAATATTACCAAACTCAAAGCCCATTTATTGCCTGCCTTGTGAAATGTAAGCATTTATGGAAGAAATTATTGGTCATCCAAAAACAAACGAAAAAATAATCTGCAGAATTTTCCACAGAAAAAGAGCCTAATATAACTGAAGCTAACACAACATATCCCTGTTTTCTTTATGGAGTTAAAATACGTGCAAGACATGTGCTGCGAATACCTTAAAGCACAGCAATACTGGAATTTTTGCCTTCTTGCAGGAAATGGTTTGTATTAAATTTCACCATGGTGTGTAGGTATATTGCCACAATTTTGCAAAACAAACAACAAGCCTGGGCACATCATTTCCATGTGGCATCCAAATCAAACAAATCTGAACACAGCTTCAGAACTTGAACATGTAGGTATCCAGACAGGGAATGCTTATCCAACAAACTTACATTCAAATACTAGGGTTGTAAGATGAATGGTGCCTATCCCCAGATTGATAATAAGTATGGTCAATTTTAAATGTTTAAACATTTCTGCAATGATTCTGAGATGTTGTGATATTTGGGGAAATTTCTCACTATATTATTTGGCAGTTCGAAAATGTAATATAATATAAAACACATGGCCAGGTACATTTCTCCCTCAGGCATCCCCCGCTGTGAAAGTACATGCAATATTACAAGGTTTGTATCCCTGTTTCCATCCGCAAATACTGATACAGCTAATGTCATCAGTATCAAAGGTGTAACTCATAAATGTTATTGTTTTGGACTGAAGTGGTCATATTTCCATATTACCTAGCCTACAGGAAAATGAATACGATGCCATCAAGCTTCATTCTGGGGCGAAAACGTAAACAATCTGTCATGCGCCGATTATTGCGCCAAAAGCGCCACTATGCCCACCGAATCAAGAATATTTTCACAAGAAATTGCGCATGCGCAGAACGGATGTCCGCTTCTAACACTAGTATGTCCCCTACCGGAATTTCCCCGATACAATATTTGCGTGACAGAGCCAATCTTGCCTGGTATCGATCAAGGCTGGAACGTTTTTTGCCATGTCGCCTCTCGGCGGCCCTACGGATCTTCTGGGCAGCCAATGTAGGCGCTTGACATGCATCGAGCCATGTCAGAACCCCAATGATGCCTGAAGGTTTCTCATGTCAAAAGGATAAAAATTACAGGATTAGATATCTATAAAAGTAGTCGAGAATGACATCAGAAGTAAGTTGACTTAATGCCGATATATTTGAGACCATTTGAAATTAATTTTATCGTTTAGAACATCTGATATGGAATTAAAAGGAATATAATGTGATGTTTGGTACAAAAATCCTGGAATTGAGTGCAAAAATGACAGGGTTAAAGCTTCATAAAAGTTATTCAAGATGATATCAAAATGTAGCACATTCGATTTTCGTTTAGTTAAAAACATTGGAAATTGCACGCGCATCACATGTATGACTCGTGACACATGTATGACTCGATATGTATGACTCGTTTTATTACAAGAATTGAGTTGCCAATTACTTCTATTTGACTTTGAGGGCAAAGTGACAAGGTGAAATGATTTGATAATTAAACGAACTACACATGATAAGAGAGCTTGTTTCAATGTTGTTCACATTTGACCATTTGAAATTACTTGCACCTCCTCTAGAAACTAGAATATAACATTAAACATAGCCAGCCCACTCTGGTGGCGTTCCTTCACAAACCCACCACCAGAGCGGCGCCACCGGTATTATGTCAGCTCATGGCACCTAACGATTTTCCCCTCAAGTGAAAAAGTAGAGGGAGGTCTCGATCACTCTACTGGGCGGGTTAAGAGCTTGTTCAAGCATGATTCACTAGACTTTGTTGCCATAGGAAGTCAAAACACAGAAAGAAACTTGCCGACCAACTCTTCTACCGACAACTTATTAACAGCGACTAATGGTTAACAGGGAATGACTGCGTCACGCTTTTCAAGCCATAGTTATACGTTGGTTACAGTGCTTCGCATTCGAAATTGTTCACAAATGGTCAGTTGTGCTGTCTATTGTTTATTTTTAACCAACATTCCCCAATATTGATCACGAAGTGCGCTCAATCGTTGCTTAAACAGGAGGTTTGCGGCGCTATTCCCGCTCGCAAGCAGCTTCAAGCACATATCGCACCGCAGCACGACACATCTCACCGCAGCAGGACACATCGCACCGCAGCCGCAGCACGACACATCGCACCGCAGCACGACACATCGCACCGCAGCACGACACATCGCACCGCAGCACGCATCGCACCAGCCGCAGCACGACATCCTACCGCAGCACGAACATCGCAGCCGCAGCACGCACAGCGCAGCACGACACATCGCACCGCAGCACGACACATCGCACCGCAGCACGAAACACATCGCACCGCACCGCACATCGCACCGAGCACATCGCACCGCAGCACGACACATCGCACCGCAGCACGACACATCGCACCGCAGCACGACACATCGCACCGCAGCACGACACATCGCACCGCAGCACGACACATCGCACCGCAGCACGACACATCGCACCGCAGCACGACACATCGCACCGCAGCACGACACATCGCACCGCAGCACGACACATCGCACCGCAGCACGACACATCGCACAATACATCGCGCCGCAGCACGGCAGATCCACATTCACTTGTCCGGGGGTGGGGGCACTCAAAAGCCTTCCCTCTAACTTCCGATCTACGCATGCTAGGATGAAATGCAGAATGCTGTTTCAAATCTCTTATAATGGAGAACTCGAGGCATGCCTTATGTTTGCATTTTGACCGATAATGACTTCGTCAGATGTCGTATTATATCAATACATGAACCCTGACCTAAGCAGACTTGTGCTCGACTCGAGTTGAATCAAGAATCGACTCATGAATCAATCATTTTTGGATGAGTCGAGAGTTGAATCGATTCTTTTCCCCAAAACATATCTTGAGTCGCGAGTTGAATCACATCTTCTTCTTCTTTTTTTTTTAATGAGTTGAATCACGAGTCAATCACTTGAGTCACAATGAGTCATTTGAGTCTTGTGACTCAAATTCAAGTTATGAACAGATGATATAAAGCATGTATCTTTGTGAATAGTATGCCATGACACAAAGTAGGGAGTAAAAACACAGTATAATTATTCATGCTTAGCATTACAATTGTCAACTTATCAGCTGCCATTGAGTAAAGAATGAGGGGCACTTAAGTTATTTACCAAAAACGGATAACAATAACTACAAATAAGTATTAATGTTAAGCTTGGTAATCGCAATCAGTATCATGCATGAGTCATCCTAGTGCCAGGAACACAACACAGAAATTGGATGTGATTGTGAAAAAGAATATGGCACCGAAACGACCCTGGCATTTGCAACAGGCATTTGCACTCAACAAAATTGCATTAGCATGTGTGACAGTAACAAACCCAAGGTACCTTTACTAGAAGGTAGATCGAAGTTTTCCTTCAAGCCCGCATGACGTCATTCAGTTTTTTAAATATGGTATCAATTTGGTTGCAGAAGACTGTTATCAAATCATACGCAATGGCCACTTTAATTTGCTTCCTAGCAAATATATTTGTCTTATGCTCACCAGGTGAGTTATAATCTTGTCCCATTCTTTCTAGTGGGCATTTGTTCCGACACATTTTATTCTCATGAATAGACAAGGTTGGATTTGTGCAAAGGTGGGCGCGCCGCTGAATTTTGGTACTTGCGCTCGTGCCCCTGCGCCGGCGGCGATGCCCACCTGCGCCCGCGCCGCTGCGCCACTATTTTTGGCCCCTGCAATTGCGCCCCGCGCCGCTGCGCCGCTGCGCCGCGCGCCGCTATTACTTAAGTATGCCTATACAAAAACTATGTGCAGTGCCAAAGTTTCTACCTATTTAGCCCCCCAAAAAACAGTTTTAGGCTATAAAAAGTCATTTTTATTGAAAATACAACTTATAATTGGCATCACAGTTACCTATATTCACATTAAAGATTAAACTATGGCCCGTGAGCTATATTGCACGGCCGGCGGTAAATTTAGCCAGATTGGCCCCGCCCACTAAGTCTGAGTTTCTGTCTCTACTCATCCTTCTACTGAATGTCCTCCTCCTCCTTGTCCTCCATGTTAGGCTCCAAGTACTTGTACCCCATAAGCTTCAGGTTGCCGCGGAGGAAGACCAGCTGCTCAAAGTTGCAGGCCGTCAGGGAGGCCCTTTTGGGCCTCAAGATGTCCCCGGCGACGCTGAACAGCCTCTCCACTGCAGCAGAGCTGGGGAGGGCGGTGTTGTATTTAATGAACATGTTCACCCAGGCCTCCCTGTGCTCCATGGGAAACATCTTGATGGTCAGGGAGTCCTCACTGTGGGCCCGCTTCCAGGACCGCATGGCGTTGTTAAGGACCTCATCCAGGTCCTGCCTCCCCTCCTCAGGAGCGTCCTCATCGTCCATGAGTAGGTCGACAATGTCCTGGCGTCTGGGCTGTGAGGGGCCAGCCTCTTCCTCTGCCACCTGAGTAGAAAATAAAGAAATATTAAATATTAAATTTACTAAATTCTGGCAGCCTCTTTACCTGAGTAGAAAATAAAGAAATAATAAATATTAAAATTACTAAATTAAACTCGAATTGTATTTCAATTGTCCTACACCAAGTTACTACTTTCAATATCAAATAAACTGCCCACCTGTGACTTCATGAGTGTTTTGAGCTCCATGACGATCCTAGTCTTGACGGCCGGAACGTTGTCAGGAGCCACTTCCCTCAGGATGGCAGGGGTGTAGTGGGGGTGGAGGGCAGTGGCCATGACGATGTCCATGTCGTCGTACAGGTGGCCAAACCTTTTTTTCAAAGCCCCTGAGCAGGGCCTCCACCAGGGACTTGGCATACTGGAGGTTGCCGCTGTCCCTCTGCCTCTCGAGGAGGGTCCTCATGATGTGGAGGTTGGGCAGGAGGATGCCCATGTAGGCGGTGTGCTCCCCCTGCAGTCTGTCCAGGCAGTTGGCCACAGGCTCCATGACGTCCCTGTATTCTATGAGGACCTAAAAAATACAAGTTACATTAGTATTAACTATTAAGTATTAACATAACGTAACTGTGAATGTTTAAAACATTAAAATTCAAAACTGGTGACTTGTTAAGCTTTTAAATCATATTTCAAATATTTTTACCTGAACGTCTATGTCGTTGAAGGGAAACCTGTCTTGTGGCTTGCTGGTGATGATGTTGTTGATTGCCTGCAGGTGGGAAGGCTGGTCCAGCACCTTCAGCAGCACTTTCACGCAGTCGTAGAAGGAGTTCTACCTGTTGATTTGTAAAAAATTATATAAACTAGTCTTTAAAATAAGAGAAAAAAGATAGGTACTATATTTCTTGCAACATTTTTTATTTATTTGCCTTACCTGGTCTTGACAGGTATCTTTAGCTTCCTGTTGATTGCCGCCTTGATCTGGTTGGCTGTCACGGAGCTCCTGTTCTGGATGTTCCACAGGGCCTGGGCCTTGGCGACAGCCTTCTTCCAGGGGGACCTCTGGCCATGGTTCCAGCCCGGCACCACAGCTACGTCGGCTGTCGCCAGGAGGTTGATAGAGTAGGCGCTGGAACAAACAGAATATTTAAACTAAATACAAGCTTATCACACCTCGACTATTCAACCGATCCTTACAATTTCTATATCAATGGAAAGGGGAAAGCATCAGCTACATAAATATGTTGTCAGTTTTTGGGGTTTTGGGACTTAGACAAATTTCATCATCGGAGATACACATGAAAGGCTAAGGATCTGAAACGGCTGCACCCAGCGAGATGAAAAGTGCCTCAAACGAAACAACACAATGCATACTACAACATAATAAAGCCATTTTCTCACATTTGAATTTCACATTTTCTCAAATTTGTGGCTCAAAAATGTTGCGCAAAAGGTGTTCGGGGCGTTCGAATTTGCCTCCTTCGGTTCACTCCTGCAAGGTGTTTTGTTTGTTAAATTTACTCTAGGTGATAAGATTCAAAGTTTTGATCACAGCTAGCAATTTACCTGCAGCGACGGTGGGGGGAAGCTCAAGCTCTACTCCAGCCTCTGCTGCCTCTCCCTCCAGCTGGGCCTGAAGGTCGGCAGGCTCGCCGACTACGACCTCAGGGTCCTCCTCTTCCTCCTCAGGATCCTCCAGAGGCACGTCATCTGCCGCATAGTGCTTAAAGGCAGAGACGTAATTGGCGCCGTTGTCCGTTGTAGTGGCTGCCACCTTGCCGACCAGCCCAAAGTCCTGGTGGATGTCGTACATGGCGTGGGCCACGAGCTGGTGTGTCTGGCTCTCCTTGATCTCCTTGCAGGCCAGGGTTCCCTGCACTCTCTTGAGAGTTGCCATGTCGATCCAGTGTACAGTCATCCCCAGGAAGGCCCTGTCAAAATTCAAATTCGATTAAAAAGTAATCTTTTCCACACAATTGACAATAGCTACCGATTAAAAGGAAATAATTAAGGATAAAGTTAGAAGAAAAAAATTATTTGCTTTCTGACCTATTGTGTGCTGTCCAGCTGTCGGCTGTGGTGGCGACGATCTTGATGCCGTACAGGGTGGTGATGAGGTTGGACCTTGCCCTCTCCATGCAGGTGTCGAGGTCCCTGCCCAGGGTCCTCCTGGAGGGGAGAGTGAACTCTGGCCTCATGACAGCCATCATCTCCCTGGTGCTGGGGTGCTCTGTGATGCTGAGCGGCAGCATTGTATCGATTAACCACCTGAAAAAGACGATTTAAATACTTAAATAATTTAATAAGTTTTACAGTTCTAGCTGAAATTAAAATTATTAAATATAGGCATTACTTTAGTCACTTTAGTCCTTATTTTGTCCGGACTTTCCTCCCCTTCTCCTTGCTGAACTTGGCCTTCTGCACCATGCGTTAGGCGTCAGACGCAATGTTAATGCGGACATCGGGGGATCTCGAGAAAAGAAAGAAAACAGGTAGGTTCCTGATGCCATTCAAGGACTCTGAAATATGCGCCCGCGACAAGCGCGCCCGGATGTTCACTAGTGCGTGCGCGGAAGAATATAGTTACAATTTATGAGGCTCTTTCTCCATAAAATATGACGCGAAGTGCATTTATGAAAGTTTACTTACCTTCAGACGTCAATTTCATTGCCACTTATAGTGATATATTGCGCATATTATTACTTTGCGTATTGGCTTATGAAACTAGTTTCCACCATAGCCGGCGGGCCCCGCGGACCGCGGCCCGTCCCTGACCGCCCGAGCCGACATTCATAATATGGCCGGGCGCGCTTGGCGGCGCGGACCATTCCCTGGATGTTAATGGGCCCAACGCCAAAGTTACAGGTAGATTTTCATATTTGAAACCAAAGGCGATGTACCTGGCATGAGTTCCGCCACCATCAGAGTTGAACCCGACAGGTTTTCTCGATATTGTTTAAGAACATTACGCTTATGAGCGTTGAATGGAAGGAGTGAATCTACAACCGTGAATTTCACCTACACCATTTTGGCGTGGCAGATTCGATGTTGCTTAGTATTGTTAAAGGGTGGAACTTTACTTTTTGTCGTGCCACCGCTCGGCGGCCCTACGGATCCTCTGGGAAGCAACCGTCGGTGCTTGACGTGCATCGAGCCATGCCAGAACCTCAATAATGCCGGAAAGCTTCATGCTAAAAAGTAAAAAATGGTAGGGTTAGATATCGTTGAAAGTAGTCGAGTATGGCATCAGAAGGCAGCTGATTTTATGCCGGTTTATTTGAGACAATTGGAAATTAATTCGCTAATGTAGAACATCTGATATGCAATTAAAACGAATACAATATGATAATTCGAGACCGAAATCCTGGAATTGAGTGCAAAAGTCAAAAGGTTGGATATCTATAAAAGTAGTCGAGTGTGGCATCAGAATGCAACTGATTTGATGTCAGTTTATTTGAGACCATTTGAAATTAATTCATCATCTGACATGCAATTTAAAGGAATACAATGTGATAATTCAAGACACAAATCCTGAAATTGAGTGCTAAAATGACAGGGTTAGATATCTTTAAAAGTAGTCGAGTATGGCGTCAGAAGGCAGCTGATTTTGTGCCGGTTTATTTGAGGTCATTGGAAATTAATTCAGTAATGCACCGAATTACATCTGATGCACAACTAAAAGGAGTACAATATGATAATTCGAAACAGAAATCCTGGAATTGAGTACAAAAATGACAGGGTTAGATATCTATAAAAGTAGACGAGTATGGCATCAAAGGGGAACTGCTTTTGTGCCGTTTCATTTGGGACCATTGGCAATGAATTCGCTAATGTAGCACATCGGATATACAATTTAAAGTAATACAATGTGATAATTCGAGACACAAATCCTGAAAGTTAGTGCAAAAATGACAAGGTTAGCTATCTATAAAAGTAGTCGAGTATAACATCAGAAGGCAGCTAGTTTTATGCCGGTTTATTTGAGACTTGGAAATTTATTCCGTAATGTAGAACGTCTGATATATAATTTAAAGGAATACAATTTGATAACTTGCGACACAAGTTCTGGAATTGAGTGCAAAAGTGACAGGGTTCAACCTTCATGGAAGTTATTAAAGGTGATATAAAAATGTAGCACGTTCGATTTTCGTCTAGTTAAGAACATTGGAAATTGTCGGCACATCACACAGAAGATGTATGATACTTTTTATTACAACATGTTGATTGGCCAATTGCTCCCATTTCACTTTAAGTGCAAAGTGACAGGGTGAAATGATTTGACGACACGAACTACACATTATAAGAGAGCTTGTTTCAATGTTGTTCAAATTTGACCATTGGAAATTATTTGCACCTCCTCTAGAAACTAGAATATAGCATTAATCATAGCAAGCCCACTCTGGTGGTGTTCCTTCACAAACCCACCACCAGAGCGGCGCCACCGGTATTATGTCCGCTCATGACGCCTAACGGGTCTCCTCCATGCTCATCTGGCGCCTCTTTGACGGGAAGTTGCTCTCTCGGGACTTCGACCTGTCACGCTTGTTGAGCCCCTCCAAGGCAGCTGACAGCTCATGCACCAGAGCTTTGTGCGTCTGTTAAAAATTAAAGCTTTGTTAAATAAATAAAATTGTTGCAATTTCTGAATTTCAACAAAGAAATAACAAGACAACGTCACATTGTTAAACCACTTAAGGAAAAAAAATTGAAATAATGAGCAGTCGGCACTTACCTTATCATAATGCACCTTGAGGTGGTAGCGGGACTGGGTGGAGAAGCTGTGCAGACCCTTCTTCCCCTTGGCCTTGCACTGCTCCTGCATGCACTGGGCTTTCCCAGTGTGCACAGTCCTGGCTGTCTTTCCGTCATTCTTAATTTCTGTCTTGACGAACTCCGCGAACACAAAGTATCTGAAATGTTGTAAAAATTAAATTAAAATTGTTATTTATTTAATTTTAATCATGATTTAATTGTTGTTAATTTTTTATATACAAGTTATTTGCCACACATCAACGTTATACAGCAAACATTGATTAAAATTATATTTCTTTAGTTCTTACCTGTGAAGAGTCTCCAGGTACTTTTTAAGCTCCCTGACGGCAGGCTGGTTGCTGTTGTCCTGATCTCCAGCCTCCTCCTGGGTCAGCGGCTGGGTGTCCGGGAGGGAGAGGTCGAAGTCCGACTCCTGGTCAGGCATGTGCTCCATGGCGCTGGGGCCAGACACAGAGATGGGCGTCGAGGACCGAAAGCTGTCGCCAGACATGCTTCGGCTCCTCCCCTGGCTGTCACTTGGAGACTTTGTCACAAAACGATCCATAGCTAACAGTCTAAGACTAGATAAGTAGGTAGTGCACTGCACACAGAGTGAGAGTCTGTGAGAATAAACGTTTCCACACGCCGGTAGACTTGGGCGGGTACTGACCAGTGACTTCTACATATATCAGACGAGCATTTATAGCGGTAAAATATATTTCCACAACACGAAAGTAATAGATTGGTGTAACAGCTAAAAGCAGTCATTCCTGGCACTCTTTTAAGTATTAAACTATGAAGAAGTTTGATAAAGTTTAGTCATACGTTATAACCCATCGATTTTTAAACATAGTAGATATTTAATTTTGCTTTAAAATATAATTTAGTTAAAAAAGGTTAACATGTCGTTTTACTTTCTTGCACAGTTAAATGCAAAAAAGCCTGCCAACAGATGAAGCGGCGAGAACGGACCATAACCTATCACCACAAGAGCTGGTGCAGCACTGCAGTCAGGGTAGAGACTAGAGACTCGCACTGTAGTGGCAATCAGCTGCTCTAAACGACGCAAATATTTACCCTAGATTACAAATTCTATACGCTCTGACAACCCTAGGGCGCCATTAGGAGCAATTTCTTCTATTTATTTCTGAAGGATTACAATGAACAAAACTGAAGTGTCTGTGGGGTGTTGCCTTTACAATGGCACCCCAATTACTTTTTTGTATTACCTTTTTTCTATTTAAAAAAAAATGCAATGTCTGAGTCTGTCTCAGTCTGAGACCTTTCAGATTACCCTATAAAGTCAAAACGCTACCATAAGGTTTTAATGGTTTAAAGGTTTTAAAGGTTACTAAAAGTTTTAGTAATGTATATAAAACTTTACAGATAGTTACTTTTACTAATGTATATGGTTAGTATAATTACTTATAATACTACACGTAACAGGTAATCAGGTACATATGTGCTTGCCGCGTCGGATTCTTAGGTCGTCTTTTACCGCTCGCTAAAGCTGGGCAGCGGCGCGGACAGCGGCGCAGATTTTTTACTTGCGCCGCGCGCCGTTCCGCCGGTTTTTTTTAGAATTCGCGCCGGCGCCGCTGCGCCGCCGGTTTTTAAGGTGCGCCGCCGGCGCAGCGGCGCAGCGGCGCATTTTGCGTGCGTCGTGCCCACGTTTGGATTTGTGCATTGTATTCCGGAATGTGGAGAGGAATATTTTGTAGTCATCCAGTATGTAGGATATTTTTCTTCAAACCTTATGCATCGTAACTCAATTTGCACACAGTTCAGTGGATTTGAGCACTTTTACTTGATCACAGCGTTTCGTTGTCAAAAGTTAATAACTTAGGAAATTTGTAAATTTGGAGATCAAGGTAAATTTTGATTTTGGGGGAATTTTTGTATGTAATAGTATGCTTTCTGACGTGATGAAGACGATGCGATCACTCATTTCACTCATTTTCAAATGATTACATTTAAGTCAATGGCGGTCGCTACAATTGATGACGTCATAGGCACAAGTAACCTAACCTAACTTAGCCTAGACTAAGATAATGTAGCATAATATATAAAATGTATCATAGCATAATATAATATAACCCAACCTAATCTAACCTAACCTAACCTAACCGGAAAACCAGAATCCTCCGAAGCAAATTTTTCGGCCATGACGTCATCAAATATGTGCGACATTGTATAGGTAACTTTAGTAAAAATACATACTAAACTTCAAGGAGTTTAGTAAATATTCTTATTAAACACACTTGCCCTCTTACTAAATATACATACTAAACCTTCGAGGATGTGTTGGACAGCACTGCCCTTAAATGTTACAGCATCGCAAGGAATTTCCGGCATTGGTCACGCTGTGGACGCGTCGGTTTTGGAGTATAAATTATCGGAAATAAATGTCGAATTAAGGCAGAAGCATAAAGTTTTCGATGTCAAAGAGTATTAAATATAGTGCATAAACTGTTTAATTTCTTCTTTACCACGTCTATGACACACCAGGTACGGATGATTTTACGCGATGTGCTATATTTGTAGAGTTAAGATTTTGATTGTTTATTTCTTTGCCAACTGAAAAGTAATCATTTGCGGAGAAAATGAGTTGTCGCATCGTCATTTTTACGTTAAAATACCGTGTATTCTAAATAAAAACTCAAAAGAATCAAAATTTACATTGATTTCCAATTATACCGGAAATTCAACCTCCAGATGAGAAGACAAATAATTTTCTGGAGAGGATAATGTTCGGGAACCCAAAAACCTAGGATTAGCCTATTTTTCAAAACGTGTACCTACCTACCTACATTGACATACAGCAGTTATTGAAAAGTTTTTTTTCTAGGCCAGCTA
The DNA here is from genome assembly GCA_034440615.1 of Ashinkailepas kermadecensis. NCBI lineage: Eukaryota > Metazoa > Arthropoda > Thecostraca > Neolepadidae > Ashinkailepas > Ashinkailepas kermadecensis. The sequence continues at coordinate 132,208 of JAOTOM010003195.1, forward strand.
GACCCAGGGCATGATGCATTCTTCCTTGATGAATCTTGCATGGTTTATTGATGATGCATGCATAATTGAACATTTATGTACAACACCATTGTGATCTAGGAATGCCCTCATGAAACTTGCAACTCGACTGAAACTCCTGCCACTGGGGAGAAGAAGCTATGGTGCACTTAGCCCCCCTGACTATCCTTTCTTCTGCTCTTGAACGAGGGTAACAACTTGAACACATAAAATGGAGGTAGAGGGAGCCTGCCAATATCGGGAACAATGCATTTATTTTGGAGGTGCTTGATGGTGAGCCTTCCGGAAATGGCACAGTATTAGGCAGGACAATTATTACTGGGTCATTCAGGTCATTAAACCCCTTTGCTGAAGCTAAAGAATAGATCTTTCAATTAGAATACATCAAAGTACCCTATATTGCCATAAAATATGCAAGATAGCATAGAGAAAGTTGGTAAAATTGAGTGTAAACCAATGGTGAAGGGAAACCTTCAAGCCCACTACCAAACCAACTTTGTGGGGGCCACAAACCAACTCAATTTTATTATGTGCGGATACCTATGTTGAAGTTAGGTGATGTGTGGCAGGTATATATGATTCAGGTTGTGCATCATGCCGATGTGGATTGAAGTATTATGGACTCATTGCTTTGCATATGCATTGACAATCATTCATCTTGTTAATGTTTTTGAGTCAATTACTACATGCACATGCAATTATCTGTATATATCCTATATACCAACCATTATAGTGCATGACGGATGATAAATAATGTGAGGTGAAAACAAAGTTATAGCAAAAATAATATATTCAACAGATAAATACTAATTCCCTTCTTTAATTAGACACAGATGAAGATGCATTGACATCAAACTGTCTGTTGAGTAAATTATTTTTGCTATAACTTTATTGTCACCTCACATTATGTATATATATGTATATATATATATATATATATATATATATATATATATATATATATATATATATATATATATATATATATATATATATGTATATATAATGTGTGGGCAGTGCACACTGAATCATATGGCTTATGAATCTGATACCATTGAGTCGGATCTGAATCGATTCAAATTTATGTTTGAGTCGTGAGTTGAATCGGATCTCTGTAGCTCTGAGTCTGAATTGAGTCGAATCAAATAATTTTGACCTGCTGTGAATCATGAGTTGAATCGGATCTCAAGATCTATGAGTCAAATGTGAGCCGACTCAAAAAAATTGAGTCGAGCACAAGTCTGGACCTAAGACCCTGTAAATGACTCAATAAAATCAGAGCCTGTTTCCCTTCGACATTTTTCCAAGAATTAACATCAATGAATGCATTGATATGGCTCATAGCAAAAAGATAAACATTACGTGTAAAGAAAATGTAAGACCTTCAATATACCAGGAGGTGATGAGTCAACTCAGCACCTCCTGGTATATTGAAGGTCGTACATTTTCTTTACACGTAATGTCTAAAACCCAGGAGCATCTAAGAGCCATTCTTCATTGTATTAAAAAAGGATAAAGACAGAATAGGTCAGGTCAGGTCAGTATCACGCTTCAAAACCAACTTCCGAACCATGCATGCTAGAGACACAAGGAAAATGCCACTAGCAAGTGAATTTAATCAATTCAAAACAAGGGCTTCAAGACAAGATAATTCTCCCTTCAGGGGTGTAATGTGCTTTCAAAGCACGACCACAGTGCATAGCACAAACATAGTGCTATGAGCGGATGCAGCTGGAGTTTAGGTATGCTCATAGCACCGTTTATGAGTCGTCTACAAACATTGCATATACACTGTCGAGTTTCGGACGGACATTTGAGTTGCGATGATATTTCAGTCCGCTTAGTGAAGTACAGGTGGGGAGCTTTATAAGGCATTCATAACTTAACGGTGTCACGACAGAGTTTTCAGTGGATCTGATCTAGATCATCTTGGTGTAACCGACGGTTTTCCTCTTGCTCTCAGGGATTCTGCCCGTGTTTTAGGAGCGTAGACACAGCGTGACCGTGTTTAGAGATCCGTTTGACCAGTGTGCTAAGTTTGAACATTTTAGACGTGACGCTTTTCAGTGCTTTGAGGGTGTCATTTTTCATCTCCGTATTCTAGCACTTTATCCTCATTCGTTCAGTGTGCCTGTAGCTATAGGCGCCTCATGCTGGTAACTATCACTGGAACTTGCCAGGCACCCAGTCGGTCACTACAATGGGCCCAAAATGCCCCCAACACTGCCCCTCCGTGCGTGGATCTGCGCCATCAGACGTCCATCTGGCCGGCTGCGTCAACTGTTCTCGGGTCCGGCCGCCGACCGGCTCGTGACACGATCCATTTCCGGGCGCCGCGTTGTCGGTTGTCGGCGCTCGCCGCGGCTCATTACCGCCAGACCCAGTCGTCAGCGGCGACGGCTCGCCGGCTCCTCCCGCGCGCTCTCGCGCCGGTACAGACGCGGCAAGACCAAGGCCGCCCCCATTCTCCACTCAGCCGGGCGCACGCCGGCACCCGGCGAACGGCGGCGAAGGCGGCGCCGCCGCCCCGCTACAGCCCGCCGCTGGCAGCCGCCGCTGATGACGTCATCAGACGGCAACAATCGGCTGGCGCGCGCCGGCCGTACGCCGGCGCCGCCACCTTCCAGCCGCGTCCGGTGCGTCCGACGGGTGCCGTTATTAATTGTCGCCCGCCGTCCGATCGCAGATTGGGTGGCGCTGCGGTCCACCCGAGCATGAGCGCCTTCTGCCACACCCAGTCCTCCCCCAGGAACAGCTGCCTTCGGGGATATAGGTGGTGGCTGCCGAGTCCACCTGGCGTTGGAGTAGACCGGTCTCGCAAGAGCCGAAGGCGCCGGTGTGGATGGCTGTGGCAGTTGCTTTCGGCTGCACTGCGCTTTATTCACATTCTGTCTCTGCACTACTGCTTTTTAACGCCATATGCCGATCGCACTGCCCTTGCTGTTTATCACAGTCCATGTTGCCTAAAGCAGCTTCAAAACCATTTGGTCTGATGTTCATCTTTAGGAATTGTTATTTGGTGAGGGGGGGGGGGGCAAGTCGGCTTCCGGTGGCGCTGGCGGTCCCCCTGCTTCTTAAGTTGATAACCTTGCAATATGCTCGTTAATCCTGTGGTGATGATAGATAATCCTGCGGCGTGTATGTGAATGTGTGCTTTTGTACCTACCTATCATCGACACAATTTCAATCAGATCGAGTGTGGTGGTGCCTGGTGTGATAGTGGAGCCTAGCTGGTCTGCTGCCCGACCAGATCCGGACACACCCATAGATCCAGCCAGATCCAGACACACCCATGGATCCAACCAGATCCAAACATGCGCATAGATCCAGCCAGATCCAGACACACCCATAGATCCAGCCAGATCCAAGCACACGCATAGATCCAGCCAAATCTAGACACACACATAGATCCAGCCAGATCTAAACACACCCATACATCCAGCCAGGTCCAGATACACCAATATATCCAGCCAGATCCAGACACACCAATAGATCCAGCCAGATCCTGCCACACTCATAGATCCAGCCAGATCCAGCCACACTCGTAGATCCAGCTAGATCCAGCCCACCCATGCATAATTTTCAAGTCTTGAAATTGATCTGCGATCGAAAAGTTTGAGTCCTTAATACAATTAATATTCACGCAAAAAATGCAGCATTCCTTACCAACGGTGGCCAAAAAGTTTCAACTTATTTTACTTTCAATTATTTCAACGTTTTACCTTCTTTTGCTTTGAAGCATGGTACGCAAAGGCATAGTACAATTGCTTCTCACAATTATATATAAAAAGCGTTTTATCAGAATATGGTAGCTCGGCCTCCATGGCAGCAGATCTGAACGCATGGTTCAACACCCAAGACGAACTGCTGAAAAAAAAACTGCAACATATTCGCCAGACGCCACAAGGGACGGCCATGGTTCGACCAGACACCATCGAGATCAAGCTCCCCTGAATTGCATGTCCCTTGTCCATTCAGGGAGTGCGGAAAAAGTCGAGCAATCTCCTGATATGCTGAATGAATGCAACACCTTCTTCCATAGTCTGCAGGTCCCAGTGGCTGGAGTATCTCCCACTAATTATATGCAAAATGTTAACATAAATAAACCAACGCTGGTACACTGGCCTTCGGTTTAATGTGCGGGGTACCCTTCACTATGGCTGGCCCCTAGGAACGTAGGCTGTGCTGCTCCACACCAATGATTACTGGTAGACTGCGCCGCTTCACAGTTATGCGTTGCGTGACAGTCTACAAATTTCACCACTGTTCAGCCGTAGGTATTCGCTTGTGCGGTCGTCACGTGGTCATTTGCCCTGCAGCCATGCAGTGAGAAACACGGGTCTACGCTGTTCCCGCCTTGCATTCCTCAGTCGGCCAAACAACATTGGCAGTTCAGCAAGCGGTCCACCACTGGAGCCCTGTAGACAAGCAGCATTTGATAGCTGTGGATTTCGGACTTCGGCAACACAGAATGAGCTGGAAGTGTTAGAAGGAGCTCTGTTGCAAAAGATGTAGTGAAAGGAGATGAGAGGTTTATGATGTAAACGGAGCAATCTCTTACGATAAAATAATAATATAATTTCTAACCTTTGCGCTTTTCAGAAATTTAGTTCGAATTCTTGCTGGGGTGGCTTTATAAACCAGGATCAAATTGCTAAACAGACCTTGTTGCGTGAGCCCTGGCCGCATCACCCGATCCATGAATTGCAGTTTTACAGTATAAATTTGGCAAAACGCTTCACGTGTTGTCAATACACCGACACGGGCACCCCGGTAGCTCGCTCTCGACCTTATCGTGCCAATTGCCAACTGACCCTCCCAACCGGGGACTAAAAGCGAGCGCGCGAAGCGACTCGAACCCAGCATCGCCAGGACATCGGAGACGGGTGCAAGATAGCGCTCTAACCAACTGAACCACCGAGGCGGCAAGCGTTGAGGCGGCACTTGTTTGCTTAATTCATATTCATTGACAAGTCGATTAGTTACTTCATTAAATTACACCTATTTCATTGAGAATCACAAAATGTTGGGCGTAAGGCATATGATGCAGGATATCTTATTATTTATTGAATATGTTGTGCACTTTACGGCAAGCGACATATTCAGAATTCCGTGGGAATAAAATATTTCTTCACGGGGATACCATCCAACTATTTTACCACAAAAAGTTTTTACTTGATGTTGCCTCAGAACGACATGTAACCGGGCCATCTGTCATTCTTGGTGTGAAACTACCGTTAATTATTTGAAGACTGAGCAGGTTTTAATACCCTAGTCGTGTTTTGAATTGCAGCATCTGGAGCATCAATCACGCCCATAGGGCCAGTGACATACGCTTTCCAGCACCAAGCCATTCTTTTGAAAAATGTCGGGAACAAGGACCAACTAATTTGCACCAACCTGAATCGTTTACCAGATTAAGTAGCATCAACGGTGTGGTGTGTGTGTGGTGTATATATATGTATATGTATATATATATATATATATATATATATATATATATATATATATATATATATATATATATATATATATATATATATATATATATAAATATATATATATAAATATATATATATATATATATATATATATATATATATATATATATATATATATATATATATATATATATATACATGTATATATATATATATATATATATATATATATATACATATATATATATATATAAATATATATATATATATATATATATATATATATATATATATATATATATATATATATATATATATATATATATATATATATATATATATATATATATATATATATATATATATATATATATATATATATATATATATATATATATATATATATATATATATTTAACCACTTCCTATGCTTTTGTATCCTACCCGGTTTCGTCTCTTGGTAAAAGGCACGTGTTGTCGCCAGTGCACTGCATCAGAGCACTGCAGTGGCTTTTATATCCGGCACGAACATCAATTTGGAAAAGGTCAACACATTGCACTCATCAATGCATTGAGTCACAGACCACATCGAACAACCAACGAAGAACAGGACGCTGTGTGAGAATTCACACATTGATGGAGGGAGGCATCGAATCGCTCGATGTCATACAAGTAGAAAAAATCGGTTAACATGCAAGGAAATAGCGAATGTTATTTTTTTACATGCAATAGTGTAACAATAAACATAGGATGGACGTTATATGTGGTATTGCATGTAAGATTCAAACGTTGGTTGATAATTGTGCAACGATTCCATGATGCACCTTTCTCAAAAAGAACGAACCAATTAAAGTAGGTGTTCAGTTCGTAAACCTGAATCAGCGGAATACTAGGATTGTGATCTGACTGCCTATTTTGATATTTGATTTGCCCGTCAGAAAGGTGCCACACCGAAACGTTGGGTATTTATAAAGTAATATTTTGATATAAAATGAAACACTACACATAACAACCATTCTATACGGATCCAAATTGTCTCACTACTGAACAATATTACAATAGCGTGACGTTCAAGTCCGGGCTCTTGGGCGGAGTGTGGGTGCGTTCGAATCTGGAATAGGTTCATCACAAAGTTATTCGGTGCGCCACGAGTCAAGTGCAGCGACGCAGCCAGGATTCTCCTAAGGGGGTGGGCCGATAAAAACAAAATGTGAAGAAACAGAAAGCTTTCGGCGGGCGAAGTGCGCCGAAAACTTTGGGTTTTGCGTCGCGAAAATGCCAAAATTTATCGATTGATCTCGTGTATGTTTGGATTCTTAGGCTGGGGAGGTGGACCCCCGCCCCCTGCTTGGCTGCGCCTCTGCTCAAGTAACAATGCAGGGAATGTGATGTTCACGATTCCACAGGCTACAACAATTTGTTGCAATAGTATCTCGCACATGATGTATTGTCATCCACGTATGATAATGATCTGTGTCTTGCTGTACGTTTCTGACCGCAAATGTTAACGAGCACACCGATGGGATTCTGAAATCAACTGGTGAGAGGGTAACAATTTAGCCCAGTTGACTTGGATGAGCAAAATGCTAATCCCATGTTTCGCTTCGGCAATCCACGGAACGGAAAGGAACGTCTTTAGCATGTTGGTCAAAGTGCATGTCTGCTTTTTGGGTGTAGAATAAAATTGGCTTATCCCATGCCAGAAAGTACGATTACTCTTGGGTCGCGTAGGTTTGCAAAACCGTGGTTTAACAGAATGTATTAATATCACGGGTGGTGTTAATCTTACCGTGCAATGGCCTATATTATACAAAGCTGGAGTGCAATAACCTTTATATTATACAGTGCCTAAGTGCTGACATGTAGAGCCAGTCCATTTGCTATTCATCCCCCACAACTGCACGGACGGTTAAATTGGAAATTACATAAAACTCACATGAAAGCCGGCATGGAAGACAACTAATATACCGATCGTGAGTGGAGCATTTTATATTAATCACGAGCAGGAGGCGATTGGTTTAAACATGATATATAAATCATTTATGGTTTAATATACTGTAAACTACATACGGCTTAGCTAATTTTGTGTACTTCTTATGGTAAAATTATTTTACCGCACGCCGCAACTATAAGGATGGAAAGCTAACTCGCTGCGTCTTGGAATGTTTTCACGCAGCAGGTCAGACCGAGGCCCTAGAATTATGCCAGCTCAAAGACGGTATGGACAACAAAGGGTATGTATCGGGTGGACTATTATCTGTCAGCTACACTGGCTGGATAATGAAACGCACACAATTTCCTTACTCATACCGTCAAAATATAATTGCGTGTTACGTGGCCTGTTTGTAGAATGCAGAATACAATGTGGAAAATTGTTATTCTGCGCTCTCGCTCGGCATCATCCATTAGGTCGTTTTACATATATTACGTTTTTAATTACATTTCGCAATATGTCATTCATTCCAGCATGCTATTTGCATGTTTCATGGCTTTTGTAATTAAGAGCCTAGATAGTGTAGTGTTAGGTTGCCTATGTAGCCCATTTATTGAAGTTAAGCATCTGATAGTATGATAAATATCTTGCTAAACTTGTGCTATAGATTTAATTTTATCGTCTCGTTCTAAAACCTGTTTTGCACTCGACCTTCTGTCTCGCACGAAGTGTTCTTTTTTAGAACTTAACATCACAATTCTTTTCCGAGCACCGTTTAGTGGTATATAAAGCTGGCATGGAGGGATGCCTGAGTTTCTATTGGAGTGGAACAAAAAAAAAACAGTGTGTGATTGAAAACTGCCCATTATGAAACATCATGGCGTTTTTTCTGGTCGGTATGCCTCTTTGTCACGTCACTTACCTTTCAGCAGAATACTTCATAGTCCTTAGCCGCTCTCACTATACTCGGATGGCTTAGAACAATGGTGGACTTTCTCAACGGTGTCGGTTTCCATATTCGGAAAATCCCGCCGTGCTTCGGTGGTGGTCCATGAATCCGTCGTCACCCTATTGTAGTATTGTTCAGTAGTGAGACAATTTTGATCTGTATAGAATGGTTGTTATATGTAGAGTTT